>CAIGRF010093715.1:63557-86312 GCA_903798235.1 Fraxinus ornus
ACTTTAGTCCCCGAACTTTGGATCTCTTACAATTTAGCTCATTTCTCCAATTTTGTCGACTTTTGCTTATTTTCTTCAATCTCATCAACCTATATCACAACATCAAAATCACGCATTAAAACATCAACAACTCATAAGAATTAACCAAATAACAAGTTTAATGGCATTGATATCATGAGTGAAATATCACTCATCAATTACCATTAGCATTTGCAACTATTCTAGTCAAGTATTTTTCTTGTAGACAACCCAAATTAAGGGTGATGCAAAGCACTACTTCCAAGAAAAAATCTGTCGAGAGAATAATAGATTATAAGTAAAAATACTCATCCCTGTAGCTTTTGAATTAATCACGACAGATTAGGCCTTGCTCCTTATGAATTTGGGATTGACTGTTTTTATCACTCCATCGGGCTCATTGCTAGATCTATTGAAAAATATAAATCAACAAGATCCTTAGTAACTGTGACACACCATGTTAGTTTTTGTGAAACCCTCTCTCCATTTTGACTTGTTTTACCAGGATCATGTCTCTCTTATGAATGGAAGTCTCTTTAAGTCTATGCAAACCACGTCCAGATCACCTATGTCTTTCTACTAGCCTATCAAAGATTTTCCTTTCTTATTTTCTGATGGGAATAAATAATAACCTCTGTTGCATGACTACATAATAAAAACGAAATGTTAAGCAGTTTTCCATCCATTCCCTGTGTATTATCAGGGCTTCATGTGTTTGCAGATCATGAAATAGCCAGAGGAATTCTATAGGATGTTTATTACCATTCCTTGTACTCAAACAATGCTCCTCTGCTGTTATACTGATAAATTTTGTCACTGTTAGGTCGTAGGCATTCATATGCAAGCACTCCAGCATTAATTTGTATCATGTGCATTTAAATGCAAGAATTTTTGAAGGGCCATCTTTCACTAGTCAAAGTGAAAAACAACCCAGTTACAAAATCTTTTTTAAAAGGCATTCTTTCTACCTCAAATATTTAATTTATCCCTATTAAAATAGCCATCATCACATACATCTTCCCCCATCCCCAACCCTTACCTCAGTGTACCAGCCACCCTGCACCCCCTACTTGGGGCTCTCCTGAATTGCTCCCTAGTTCCTTACTCCAGAGCTACTCAAGAGAGTCTCAAGGTCCCAAGTAAGAACCAAAAAAAAAAAAAAAAGGTGTTGGGGGCAGAGAGGGGGAAGGCAGGGACTAAGAAAAACTGTGATACTCGGGCTCGGGTATGAGTACATATCTAAGTGTCATATCTATTAATTTTCTAAAATATAGGATACGTGGACATGGATAAAAATAGTCCAAATTTCAGACACAGGTATGTTGGTACGTATTTCAAACTTCAATTTTTTTTTATTAGCCCAAGATGTCAATTTAAATAGACCAAAATCAATTGTTCACAAAGAAGGAAATGAATATTGAATAAGGGGTTGAAACGAATAAAATAGAATGTTGGGGTTTAGTTTTCAATTATGGGAAGTTAATTGCTAAATGTTATTTAATATAGAAAATGAGGAATTTGATTGCAATTTAGACTTGGTGGAACACTAAGTAATACGGTATGAAACTTATTTTCACTTTATACAAAGAAAACCCTAAACTATCGATACAGAGAGAGAAATAAGGAAAGAAAGGAAGGAAAATGAAAGAAAGAAGAAAGAAGAAAGAAGAAAAAGAAGGAAAAACTTAGTGTCGCCACCTTCTTCTACCCTTTCGACGGCGACGTTAGGCTTACAGAGAGCAGAAATGGGAAAGAAGAAAAGAGAAAAAATGTAGACATGACACGGGTACTTCGTCTAATTCGAAGAATCCGAGCATCAGTGAAGAAAAGTAAGAAGTGGGTGAGGGGAAGGGCAGTTGGGGCGTGGGGATGGAGATGGATTGAGAAAGAAGAGGACCACCTTGTGAAGAAAGGTCATTTTACGTGAAGTTGAGAAAAGAAAGGCCTCTTTTCTTTTCCCTTCCTAATTTGGTCCTTAAGTGATTTCCCTTAAGATTTAATTGGTATCATCCTTCATAAACCATAACTTTGATCTAAAAAATATGGGAGCAAACTATTCATGGAATTACCGAAGTAAGTTTTGTTTTAAATAATTAAGTCTAGTCGGGGTTTTCAGGCCTCAACTAGAACTAGTTGGGGGGTTTTGCATTGGCCCTACCTCATCTATAGATTGAAAATAATGGTACACATGGACAGGAACTTTTTGTGTTAAACATGCTTTCTGTTCTATTATGGAAGGTTTTATATCTTGCAATTCTGTAGTTGGTTTCATGGATCACGTTTCATGTCTTATATGCTAGATCTTAACCATAATGTTGTGCATCCGATACAGATGCACGAGGCTATTGCTCGTGAGGAGTCGCAAGTGTTTAAGGAGGGAACTGTAATGCAAGAACTTCGCAGGGGTTTCTTTCTCGGAGACCGCCTATTAAGACCTGCAATGGTCAAGGTTTCATCGGGACCTGGTAAACAGAAGCCATCTCCAGTGGCAGAGATATCCACCGAGCATCCCACTTCAGTTGCTGGAGCTGAGGAAAGATAAGATTGTCCGGTTACATACTAGTATTGTTCCTCTGAAATTTTTTTGTTGTGCTAGGGTTCGTACCATTTATATGGCAACTGTTTCAGGTTTAAGAATTGACATCCACTAATTTTGTTTCAAGGATGAGAGAAATATATTGAAGTCTGGAGAAGAATAAAAGAGCTTTCATGTTTGAACATGGTAGACTTGTTTTATCAATCAATCGAATATTGATTAAAATGTTATGGAGCAAAAACTACTTGCAAACTACTCGCAAACTACTCTTGCCCAGAAATGAAATGTTCAAATGTTTATTTTTTAGGCCCTTGCTTCTGAAAGTGCCATTTGTACACATGGATGCCCCATTAAGATAGGTGAAAATCTTCCTACTGCTCAAAAATGAAAAGTTTCAGTGTACTCGAGTGAGACTTTTCCTTGGTAATGAACAGGTCAGCAGAATGTGTATCGCTCAACCCCGTTCCATGATTGGTGCATCTTGCACTTCCAGTTCATTATGTGTAAGAAAAAGTCAGTTCCTTCCCAACTAAGACATTGAGCAAGGTAACTGGGAGTTTGATCGAAATCCGCTTATATTTGTCAGACGGGGAATGAATTTGATCCTCGTGGAATAGAAGACAGACAAGAATAGATCTCCCAATTATATACGACTAATTTCTATTATCTTCTTTCTACATCCAAACGATTGGAAATTGAATTCACTTTGGAAGGATGGGACAAATCTCTAGTAGCAGTAGGGCGTTGTGGATCATCATTAGAGCATCGAGGTTGCTCCTTCCAACGAGCCACAGTAGAACAAAGGAAGGAGATGAGTTGAGGAAAGAAGAAATTCTTAAAAAAATGTCTAGTAAAGATATTAATCTCTAAGGCATGATCCCGATTTATGAATTTTTCAGTCCAAGTAGCAATTTTAACCCATATCGATGATAATTTGATTCCAATATATAACTAATGGAGAAAACAATTGCCACTAGAATATCTATAATGGTAAAACATTAACTAGTGACCCCCAAATCTGCAGGTAATCTGGGGAAGAGAAATTCGTTCTCCAAAGCAGCTCATGGGGAGCTTATTCTTCTTGGAAAATCACACCCGGAATAGCTTACCCCAATTAAGTCCATGATTACAACGGTAAGCTTATGCTGGAGCTCCATTTTTTTGTAAAAAAATAAAATTTTTAATAGTATTATTGAATAATGCAGTTAAAAATGAAAAACCAAAAATTTTGAATTTACTTGTAAAATTATTTTATTGAAAGGGGTGATTGTCTGATTGAAATGAATTTTTAGCTAATGAGGCTCCAACATGAACTAAACACGTCAATTCACTCAAATTTTGGATTCTGTAGGTTAAGCTCCTTCTAAATTAAAGGTGACCCAATGACCAAGAAGCTCTAAAAGTCTGACCGATATATTTCACCCTTCAATTCCTCCATATCAGAAAAGCAAATGCAACATACTAATACACGATGTTATGATTCACTGCAGTCTCACAACAATAAAGCCAAAACAAGTTCTAACCCCAACAATAACACAATCAAATCTTCAAATTGAGCTATTCTTCATGACCTGCATATCCACAAATACACAAACCATCGAAGGTTAAAAACGAAAATTGTAATATTTGACCATCATACAGACATTGGCACCCTACCCACACTTTATTGACAGAGTCGCTGTTGATATCTCATTAAAGCAGGGATACAATAAGCATAATGAATTGAACAGCTAGAATTTTGTTTTTATATTATGTAAAAATATTGATCGAGGTGCCCATATTAATGGGAGTAGGGACATGCACTCCGAAATCTCATGATGGTATGTAATTAGGAATAGCGGAAGAAATCCACACATAATGAGACGAAATATATCCTTGCAAATTTATAAATTACAACAATTTTGTAAACTGATTGGGTGAGAAAGTCAATGCAGACTTGTTGGAAGATAATTTAAAAAAAAAAAAAATAGAGCAGAGACTGCAGTACATCTGTGTGCAAGTATTATCCAGAAAAATCCATTACATTGCTCCCACATGAAAAGGACTCTCGTTAGTCAGATTCAAGAATTTCAAAATTAATTTTGACTAATATTTTCAGTATGCTAGCCTTTTGACAGAATATGCATCGAATGAACTCAGTTTGAAGTATGAAAAGGTCGGTCAAGCTGCTCTTGATTTTCAGAAAGTAACATTCGTATATCTATATTTACTGATGAAACAAATAACTTAAAACGTTCAAATTTTTCCATATGTTTTTTAAATCTTTCTCCCACCTTTGAAACAAAAGGAAAACATCAAGACGGACCTATGCAACTAATGTAATGTAACAAAGACATCGGCCGCCCCGCCCCGCCCAATCACACACACACCCAACCAAAACTTATAAGTTTTGTTTCCATTAACTCACTTGATCAACATTGCTATTGAAAGATCTGTCATTTGTGCAACACACTCTTTTTCGGAAGCTTCATCTTCTTATGAGACTGGTTCTGCCAAAGAGTACAAAATCAAATGGGAGAAAAGTTAGCAACAGTCTATTAGATCTCTGAATACACGCACAACACAAACTGATAGGAAAGTAAATTCACCTTTTGTCTTTCGAAGGCTTCAGCATCAGTCCTCTCTCTCCAGGTGCTCTTACGAAGTTTGATTGGTCGATTTCCAACATATTTCCCTGACATTATTATGTACCTCATTAAAGATCCAAGTTGAAATCCAATTCATACAATGCTGCTCTCCTTTCTGAGCATAAATCATTATCATAATTAAAGTCCTGTAATTAAAGCAATTTTCCCTTGGAATTAAACAAATTGCACTTTTGCTTTGTTATTTTTCTTCTCTTATATTCTAACATAGCTGGTCATCCCTAAAGAAGGGTTGATTTCAATAGCCTTAAACCAGCATAAATCTCTGTTAGTTTCCTCATGCCCATGGATCTTCAGATTATGGCCATTTATAGAATCGAATGGACAAGGAACTAAAATCTCCAAGTATAGATAAGGCATAAGAGTTAAATTCTAGGTGGCCAGGCTGTCTGAAGTAAGGTATTCCAAACATCTAAGTTTTAAAAGCTGATCAGCAAACTGTTGCCGATATACTGTTTACAGGTTTATCTTTTTAACAAACTAATTGAAGATGACGGACACCAACAGTTGCTAAGTGGTTAAGTTCCTAACAAGCCAAGTTTGAAGGTTTTGATACAGATGGAGAAAGGAGTTCAATGGCCGCCCCTTGTTGAGTGTCGCTCAGACAAAAAAAAAGGGAAAGAAAATTATGAAAGAGAGAGTAATGCGAGAAGAAAGAACCATATAAGAATGTGATTACAAAACCAATTACCATTCATTTCTTTAAGTGCTGCTGCAATATCTGAAGGGTTGGAAAAACTAACAAAGCCATAGCCCTTGGTTTTGCCAGTCCGCTTATCTCTCACGACCTGGTCCAAGATATTAAGTTCTTATTAGCTGATTGTTGTTCCCTAGAAGCATAAGCAAAGCAATATAAATCCTTTCCAAAAAGCAAAGGAGAGCAAAAGATTCAGAAAATAGAGAAGCACAAAAGAAATCAGAACCTTAGAATCAGAAGACTAAGAAGACAGAGAAAAAGATGAGGCACAGGAGGAGGAATAAATTCACACCCCAGTAAAAAAATAAAAATGTGACAATCAATTTGGCAGCATCTGCACTTCTCACTTCTCAGGCATGGATTGGTGATTAACGTGGATATAAACAGACAATAACATAAATTCCTCCTATTCATTCATTTCTTTCTCCAGTACTCTATACATTCAGCCAGCAATAGAAATCTAACAATTTCCACTATCTTATATCTATCCATTTGTTTATATTATTGCAGCATTACGCATTCAGGAAGATATTCTTTACTATCTTCTAGGTTAACATATCCAGTGATATTTTATTTTTTTGTTGAACCTAAAGCCTACAATTGAAGAAATATGTACACTTCCACTAACAAATTACTCCGTGTTTGTCAAGGTAATAACCTTTTTCAAAAGGGTATAAGTTGTAGATACACCATTGACGTAAGTAAGAACTTATGCAACCGGAAAAATTATACAAATGAACACATATAACAAGAAAAAGGAAGCACAATCGATTCAAAAGAATGTATTAATTTCCTGGTTTTTCAGCTCGTTCTTCAGCCAAAATTTAGAAAATGGCCACTCATTCCTGTTGGAGAACCTGCAGTATATTAAATTATTTTTTATCTTTTCCACGTTATTTCTATTTTCTTCGAGTGTCATGATATTTTCATTTCAGATGGAGTAATTTGTAGTAGATTAAAAAAAAAAATTAATACAGTGGACTTCCACAGGAAATTCAAACATAACTTTTGAAGATTCCTTAAGATGAAAATGAGCAACCTTGCCTTGTTGATAAATCATAACATATATCAGACATGTTTATAAGGCCTCTTTCCTTACTACAGATTCATTTGAAAGTTTGAAACAAGACTTTGAGGAAGTAATTAAAGAATGAGACAAGGAACAAAGATGAGTAAAGATTTAGGAAAGATTTTGTAATCAGTATCATGGTCTTGTCACTAAACTCATGGCCATCTAATTGATAATTAACTCTGAAATGACACAAAGATGCATACCATTTTAAACAAACACACATATAGAAGGTAAAAAGTTTTAAGATATATGCATCTCCATGTTTGGAAGCTAACTAACACCACCAATTTTGAACCAAATATAAATTTACAGAAGCAGTCTACTCTTAAGAAATCTATCAACGTAAGTCTTGTATCATTCATATAACTTTTAGAGAAATATGAGAAAAAATGTTAGTTGCTCACTTATTTTCGGATCTCAAGCCAAAAGTCAGAATCAAACCTATGTTGGAACTTGGACGAAGCATGTCATTAATATTACCATCAATTTACAATATTGTACCATGAGATGTTTTGACCAGAAATTGGTAAAAAAACAGATTATTGTGGCAAGAAAATAACAATGATTTTTTAATATATTTGCCTACGGAAATCTTCCAAAATGTATAGCTTTTATGATGCTAAAATGCAGATAGTAAAAGCATGCTTCCAATAATTAACTCGCCTAGTTTTTGCCGTTTAAAGACATTATTAATTGATACAAACCAAAAAAGAATTCTACCTTAGCGAACATGACTCAATTGAGGGCTCCACGCACTTCAAATTAACATCTGAAGAGGACATGCAAATGCGCTCATGTATACCATTCAAAATACATAAAGTGAACACAAATAAGAGATGACAAAGTAACTTCAGGAATAACTTACTCTGGCCATGTTAAAGGAAGGAAATCTTGCGAATGCTTTTGATAGAACATCATCATTCACCTCATTTCCAAGATCACCACAAAACAGACGATAGTCATCTGAAATATGCAACATATCAAGAAATAAGAGTTGCTACATACTAGATTAGCCGCTCAATAGAACCACCTAGATTCCGCATAATTGGAAAAGGAGAAAAATCAAGATATAATAAATTGATAAAAGAAAGTAAAGGGAAAAAGATTATAATTGGCTCCAAGTGATAAATGAAGACTAGAACTGGCAACTTGACACAGTAGTATGGGGGTTATACAACAGTCATGGGTTATAGAAACCCAGTTTTAATCCATGTTAAAGGTTGAGTTCACGTGAACAGATAAGTTCAACAACAAAATTTGAAGTGAATGACTGACTGTCAACCATATATCTAGAAACCCCCAATTAAAATAGACATTTTTGTAGCAAGGTGATACCCCTACCCCACACAGCATTGCATCTCTAAAGCTTACCAAGAAGGAGAAAGACCAATAATACTCAACGGTCACTTTTATCCCTTGCAATTACCAAAATTCCAACACAAATTACTGTTAAAAGACTAACAATAATTTTACATTAATCTTCTCATAGTTGCATTGCAAATAATGTATTATTGGATCATCCTATTTTTGGCTTTTCATTAAGGTTCCCGATTCCCTTAATCTATATTTGAGATCAACCAAATATTCTAATTCACCCTAAACAATCTCCATGACAACAGAATCTCGGATAATGTTCCAAAAGAAATAAATTAAATGAATACTACAACATAGACAAGGAGGAGTAAATAATTCCCAGTTTAAGCTTGCAGAGAGAGAGAGAGAGAGAGTCATACTCTCCGGCCACTCTGCAAGAGTAGGATCCTCCCAAGATTGTCCTGCAGCTTTCCGAGGAATTGCCTTCTTTTTAGTCTCTGCTTTGTGCTCGATCTCACTGCTCGCAAGAGCAGCTTTCACACTCTCAAGAGCTTCTGGTGTTATGGTTTGTGCATCTCTCTGAAACAACTGCTGGGCCTGTCCATGTCCACATTCACCATCAGAACAAGAAACAGTGATGAACATTGCCAGCACATGTACAGATAGCATTATTTTTCCTGGAAATTATTTGGAGATGTTATTTTCTTTCCACCTTGTAACAAATCCTTTCGTAAAAATTATCAAAAGAACACAACTGATCTATACGAAATTGATTGAACATACAAAAATTAAACAATTCCTCAAGTAGCGCCAAAATGTAGTGATTATCAATGATCACGTATTTCAGTGTGATTTCAAAATACAAGTCAAAAGCATTCAGGCTTCAGCAAAATAGAATTTAAAAGATTTACGGAAAAAAAGACCAAAAACATTACAGTCCCGCCCTCGAATTCCACAAATTAAACGGAAACCCTAGAATTCCTGAACACCCATTAAAACGATAACTTTCAGTAAAAACATAACAGCAAAATTACTCACCTGCTGATATTGAGGCAACGAGTAAACGGTAGGGGGAGCAGGATAAACAGGTAGAGCCACAGACGGGACAGGTGGAGGAGCGGCGCCAATGTACGGGACAGGCGCTGGAGTTTGTTGGAGGTGGAACGGCGTCGGAAAATAGGAGTCGGAGGCCGTGGGCGATGCGTAAGTATATTGGGACGATGATGAAGCGGAGGCGGCCGCAGTGGAAGGCACCATCGACATGGTGGAACCTGATCAAACGACGGGTTTCAGTCAAATATTGACGTGCTTCGGTTCTGTTCTTGTCGAGAAACTTCGCAATTACAGAGGTTACAATTTTGGCGACAGTTCCAATATATATATAAAAATAAATACAGAGAGAAGAGTTTAGGTTGGGATACTTGGGCTCCGATCTACATTTTTTAATGGGAAAATTAAACAAAATAAGGATTTTCAAGATTCAATTTCAAATTTCATATATTAGGTTTAATTTTTCAAAAATCAGGTATTTTATTTTTAATATTAAATATTAATTATACAATTTTAATTTCAAGTCCTAATCAATTTCATTTCAAACTGACAAACATTTTTCCTCTTCTCTCGTCCCTCTGTCTTTTCTCTCCTCGCTCACTTCTCTCCGTCTTCTCCATCTCTCCTCTTTGTCACCACCAGAGGCGACACAGTAAATGTCGTCGTTGCAACCATTGCAGCAAGCGACGACATCATCCTCATGTATGCAGATGTGAGAACGTTGGCTTCATCTCCGGCATCACGACGTAACAATTTGGGGTGATTTTCATGCTGCGGTGGTTTTCAATTTGGGGGTGATTTTGGGATTGTTGGGAGTTTTTGTCGGTTGTGCAGGTCGAGGTGCGACGACAGCAGCAGCAGTGAAGGTGGTCATGGCAGGGGCTCCAGGGACCTTGGCAGGGGACACCCTTTGGCTGGCTATTGGTGCTGCGGTAATGTTGGTATGGTGGTGGTACAAGTCGTGATGGTGGTGATGTTTGCTATGGTATTTGAGACAATGGTTTGTTGTTGGAAGGTAATGTTGGTGGTTCTGGGGACGATGGTTTAGGTTGTTGCAACGGTGTAGACGTGTAGTAGTGGTCACAATCATTGGTGGTGATCAATAAATTGGTTGATGTGTGATCAATAAATTGGTGGTGTCACAATCAACGCTTGTGACCAATAAATTGGTTGGTGGGTGACCAATAAATAATATGCGATCAATGAAATATATAGATCGTGATTAATAAATACTATGTGACCTAAGATTTTATTAATTTGTGACCAATAATTTGATAAATTGTGACATAATTATAATTTGTGATCAATTAAATTGATGTTTTGTGTGACTAGAAGACAAGTCGTGACGTATAAATTTTTGATTTCTAACCAATGAACAAATTATGATCGAAAATAATTTGTGACATATAAAAATTATGGTTTGTGACCAATTATATGGAATTGTGTATATTTAATAAATAAAATATATGTTTAATTAATTAAATTATAAATAAAATTTTAAAAAACCTAAGATTTGAAATTTTAGATTTAGTTTCTTAAATTTGAAATTTGTGAAACTTAATCCATTAGTTATAAAATGTTCCCTTTCTAATGTTCTGAAAGGGAAGTTGATCCAGCATGTTTGCTTACACTATAAAAGTTCACTTATAAGTATCCTAATAAGATTTAAAATAACGTTTTTGTTTTTATCAATGAAGTTGAATCAAACTTAGGATACAAAGCTTATTTTACTCAAAATTTGACATTTTAACAATTAAAATGACAATTTTCATTACAAAAAATCTCAAACACGTACATTTGAAAGATATGGGACTCTACGTACTAGAAATCAAAAGTTTGGTACTTGTTGTCAAAAGCTTCAAAGGTATCCCTAGACCCTAGTGTTATTTACTCGAAACTTATCAAAAAAATAAATAATAATTAAAGTTTGGTAACCATAGTGACATTAAGTGGAAAATTCGGGATGAAACAAGTTAGCCTCCATTGTGAAGAATTTATAAATAGATAGAAATAATGATGAAGGAGTGAATAATAGTTGTGGATCTATTGGATTGTGTGATTGAAAATAACGTTCGATCTTTTATAAATGATTTATAAGTATTACCAAACAGAAACTTAAAGTTCAATTGTCCTAGACACACTAAATGAAAAGCGCAATCACCACATGTGAAATCAATCCTCGTGAATTTAGATAAATAGAATTAATCATATTTTAAACGACAAATAAATATCTAATGTATTTTACGTATATCGCTTCACATAACTTCTCCAACAAATGAGAAAAAGGATATTTGTTAACAAAAATGCTGGACGTCCGAGGACAGCTGGTCCCCTCCTATAGGTCAGGGGAGATTGGGTAATCACTCTTTTGATTTTGAGATTAAAAAAAAAAACTATATTCATCAATATACAGCTTCTTTTACACACACCTCCACGAGAATGCCAATAGTTAGGATTCATAAAATAAATATAAAATCCCCCATGGGATGGCGAAGTCCTTGGCGTATTAGACACTATTCTATTTTTAACGTCTAATTAGATCCAAAAATTATTCAAATTTAAGATCGGAAGCTGGTTGCTTTTTCTTTCCCATAATTAATTGAAGCCGTAGGACCCTATCCATTTATTCATTCGACCTAACTTTTTTTTTTTTTTCGTTCCACAAATTCGAGCAGGGCTTTGTACTGATTCGATAAAAATGAAATGGATCTCCCCCCACCTATAGGAGGAGGCGAGCTGCCCCTAGACGTCCAGCAAAGTCCTATTTGTTAATATTCTATTTGTACCATATGTGTCATTCAAGTACATGACTAAACTATGTAGTATCATTATCCTATTTTCTGGTCGGTGGTGTCGATACAATAATAGTTATCCTTCAAACTATTAGAAGTTTACAAACATTTGTTTTTATTGAATACAGAAAAATAGGAAACATTTATTTAACCAGCATAATTATTTTGCAGATAAGCGTCTTGCAACGTGTTGAACTTACCAACTACTTTTATGTACAGTAAACCTGTTAAACTGGCAATCTTCAACCATATTGTCCAGTATCTTGATTGTAAGTTGAGAAATTTTCCAAAGCTTCTATAATTATGATCCTCTGCACCACAAAAGTAAATCACAACCTCAGGATAATTCAAGGGAAATTTTAACTTAGTACGCGTTGCAGATGCATCATCAAGAATCAGCCCTCGACAAAAATGGAATAAAATCTCATTACAGATCTTTATTATTTCTTTTATAGATTCAGACCATAGCAACCATTTTCTGCAATGGCAGCATTCTGGATAAAATTCTGCATGGTGCAAAAGATAACGGCAACATCTTACACTACAAGACATTGAAACAAGCTCCAATACTTTTTGAATCAATAGATCACGCTCCAAGATGAGAATTAAAATTTTCACAAGAAATATGTAAGGAATGTACACCAAGAACTTGATATTAGCATGTTTGGCTAAACCTGAAAGTTTTCTTATTTTGCCAGTACTGTAGGCTGTTATTTCAAACTAAGTAACTTATTTCCAACATTGAGCAGCAAAACATTATTCAATTTAAAGCAAGTTTAGTTACTTAAAATATATTTTTTAAACTTAGCCGAACATGCACTATTTGTCTAAGACCTTAAGTAGCGAAAAGGTTATTCCAATGGCCATAAGCTACACAATCATCATCATGATGCAGCAAGGTACATAAAGTAAATGAATATAGGGCAGGTGATTGGAAAGAAATGTAAAGAACGGGGAAGGATGATGTCATGTGGTTTTTGTTCAAGGATTAGCCCCTGTTTGGTACACATTAAAATTTTCATTCTCATTCTTCTACTCATTTTCAACCACACACTTTTTAATAAAATAATATTTTCCATCACATCAATAACTTTTCCTTCTTTTTCAACCACACATAACCACACACTTTTCAATAAAATAATATTTTTCATCACATCAATAACTTTTCCTTCTTTTTCAACCACACATTTTACATCAATCTACTATTTCAGAATACATTCTTCCAAAATAATGTGACTCAAACACACTAAATAACAAAAGAAGGGGGAAGGAAGAGGGCATTATAATAGAATTTTGGGAGAAAGAAGAATTGGGAGAGAATTTCCATGTAAAAACCTACTAATCATGTTACAGAGCCATGAATGCTACCAAAATAATAGCAAGGAAAATTTTCAAAACAGATAACTATAGAAAGAAATAAGTAAAACCAATCAAAAAACCTTCCAAAAATATTTCTATTTTCCTGCATAAAGTGAATATCAAGATTATGGAAAGTCTTCAATAATATCTCTAAGGATCTCTATCACACCATTCTTGTGTAGTGTTGTGGGAATTAGGTCTGACATGTTTAGCACTTCCTATTTGAGTTGGTTCTGAGCACAACCTGGTCCCAATTCCCTCTCATTCACATTATAGGGCTACCAAGTTCCTAATTATCAGCATCATCTAATCTCTTCAAGTTACCATTCAACATTCCACCCAAATGACTAAGACTGTGTTTGGTAAGTTTTAAAAATAAGTAACTCCTTAATATCGAAATAAGTATCTTATTCTCAACTTTAACAATAACAACATATTTATTTTAGAACTAGGAAAACTTTGTAAACTTAGTCAAGCATGTTGTAAAACACCATCATCAAGTGATCATTCATCACCCCAGTAATCTTCCCCCTCTCCACATACTGCATCCTTGAGGCTTCTTGACAAACATTGATTACATTCCCACATTAATACCAATCCGATATTTTAAGCACCATCTTAATTCTTTGATATGTTAAGGGAAATGACCTTGAGAGACACAAAAGTCGATCTTTAAAGTTATTTTGCAAGAATTATGCTACACCTCCTCCTCTGTGTAAATGAGCCATTACACTTCCCAAAAAATAATTGATTATTACTTCCATTCTAGAGGTGCCTTTATTAAGAGCTTAATGGTTCTTTATTACATACCTCTTCTACGTGATTCCACTAATATAGATTTGGGGTCGGAATCTAAATAGTTACACTGTTCAACACCTTTTAGGTTTTCATTGGACACATCTTCTCACACTTTTTTTGTTTGATCATGAACTAAGACCAATCATTTAATGTAGATGTAAAAGAGTACTATTTTCTTATTGGAAAATGCCAGCAACTGACTTTAAACAAATGTCCAGCATCAGCTATAGATATTAACTCCAAGGAGTCGAACCAGAGTGTTTATTTTTACATATGCTACATAATATCCTCTCCCTGAGTTTAATACTATCTACATACTTCTAATCTCTTTAGGATTGCATGTATCATATTGCAAATATAAATGTATCTCGATTCTCACCTCAGTGGAACAAAAGAAATTAAAGAACTCTCTGATATAATTTCATCCAATCAGAAATAAATAATTTCACATATTTGGAAAGAATGAAAGTTCACCGCTAAGAGGAATTCTGGGCGTTTATAGTGTTGTAATATCGTGTGAAGCGCCCTCGATTTGCAGGCTTTGGCTTAACGGTTTTTTTCCGCAGACCAAACATCTCTTGAACCAGAGGCACATGCACCAGCACTAGCTTCCAGGCCAAAAACCAACCTACACATGGGAAGGGGAAAAAGTTCTCAAATTAAACACATATTCAGCAACCCAGAACAAGAAACACTCAGAAAAGTAAAAGAAATAGCCCCTAATTTTAACAACCCAGATCATGAAAATTGAAACATCAACAAAAGTGTAAATAATTGACCTAATTTAAATTACCCAGATCAAGAAACATCGCAAAAATTCACTTATATGATGACAGTTCAGGAACCCATATCAAGAAGTTATAACACATGGAAACCAAAACCAGAAGTATCGAGATAATTCCGTAAATGAAAATTTGATAGCAATTTCAATCAAGAAACTACAGATACATATAATGCCAACTAATTCGTATTTACGATCATATATATGCCGTAGAGAGAGAAACAAACCGACGAAGAGTAAGGAGAGTGCAAAAGAGACGGCAAGAACGGGTCGAAGGAAGAGAAACATGAAGTAGTCCCAATAGGAGAAGGGGAACTGTGAATAAGAAGAGTACTCCATTGATTATGTGAAAACCAGTAGAATCGTCAACTCTCCGATCAAAAGAGAGATTTCTTAAAGCCTCTGGTTTTGGTACTTCTGCATAAATGGTCCCTAACCTATGGCCTGTGTGCGGTTTCAATCATTCTTATTCTGAGATTTGACGTCCTCAAACTATTGTTTTTGTGCGCAAATGATCATTTCCATTTATTTGACGATTAAAAGGACTTTTTTTTTTTTTTAATCAAAATACTACTATACTGCAAGTCGAACCGAGCTGCCCATGAGCTTGACCCAAGCTTGGTTGACCCCAAATCTGACGAGGAGTGATGCTTCACACCCTACATTTTTCTAGCAAAGAATTTCATTAAAAATCACTTCCTACACAACCACGAAGAGTGTTTGACACTTTTAAGTTGATAAAGTAGATTTCGTGAAAAATGCCGTTTATGAGGTTTGGGATTCCTGTAGAACCATGTAAACTGCATAGTCTATAATCATTTTCTTTGCATCAAATTCAGTTCCTTCCGAAATATAGTTAGTTTAATTCATTCTTCTTCAATTGTTTTGAAGAATAAGCTATAACCATCAGATTATGCACTAGAACACAACCCAAGCCCTATAAATTACAAACTTTCCATATGGAGATGGAAGGGTAAGTATAGGGACAGAAGGGACATAAACTAATCTATCTTTTAGGTCTTGAAAACTCTTTCACACCTCTCAATTCACCAAAAGTTAGAGTTATTTCGAGTCAAAAATGTTCAAAGTACGAGAACTTTTGAAGATATTCTCTACAAATCGATGATAATACCTCACTAGCTCAAATAAACTTCATACACATGTCAAATGAGTAGGGCGTTCCCATTTCATTACTTCTTCAATTTTTAGAGAATCTACAAAAATGTTATCTTCTGAGATAACATTGCCTAGAAATACAATTCCGTTAAGACAAAATTCACATTTATTGAACTTAACATACAATTGTTTATCTTTCAAAGTAAAATAATCTTCAAGTGCTCAACATTGTCACCATGACAACGAGAATAAACTAATGCATCATCAATAAAGACAATCACAAATTTGCCTAAATATAGGTGAAACACTATGTTCATAAGATCAATAAATGTTCTTGGGACATTAGTTAATCCAAATGAAATCACAAGGAACTTATAATAACTATACCGTAATCTAAAAGCAGTTTTCGGTACATTGACATCTCCATTTTGAGCAGTTGGTACCTCAATGCAAGTGAATCTTAGAAAATATTATGATACCTCGAAGTTGGTCGAGTCGATAATTGATACGAGGCAAAGCATACTTGTTGCAAATTGTCAATTTGTTTAACTTTCTATAGTCGATATACATTCTTATTCTATCATTTTTCTTCTTCACAAATAAGAGTGATACTCCTCACAGAAATACACTTGATCTAATAAAATCCTCATTAACCAAATCTTGCAATTACGCTTTCAACTCGTTCAACTATGCTGGAGCCATTCTGTAAAGTGTCCGAAGATACAAGAAAGTCTAGTTGTTTATTGATTAGCCTTGTCAACTAAGTTATTCAGGATTCATGGTGTATTTTATGTTTCTATACTTTACATGTACATTACAGGTCTCCCACACAGTGGCGTTCCAAGATTTTGAGTCACAGGCGGTCGTTGACTGTCGATAGTTGGCATCAATAAAATATAAAGAGTCATGTTTGATGCCCATTTTTAGCCAAAAAAAAAAATGCTGGAATAGTAATTTGATGGAGAATGTATGGTTAAAAATAAGGAAAAGTTTTGAATTTACATGTAATATTATTTTATTGAAAAATGTGGTTAAAAAGGAGAAAAAAATTGTATTTTGAAAAAAAAAAAAGGAATCAAACAAGTCTAAAATTTAAATATAACAATTATTTTGTTCAAATTTAACATATTTAATTCTGTTGTACAAATTAACAATATTCACCAAATGATATTGTGTCCAATTTTTGGATAATTCAAAGGAAGAGTGCAGGTTCGAATTTTACAATTGCATTTAAATCGCTGAAATTTAACATATATTATTCTAAAAATTTAGTGTCAAATTTCAACAATTGTCATAATGGTCAAACTTTAAATAATTCTGAGAGCTCACATGTTCGAATCCCCCCTCCCCACTACATTAATTTTGGTTGGGAGGGATTTGATACTGGGACTTCCAATAAGAATATGCAAGTTTTAACCAGTTGAGCTACAAGATGTGTTTGAAAATAAAATGAAACACCAGTTATATAACCTAAAAAGTTTATCTATTGTCATGTTCTCGACGGATCCAATAGCACAGTCGTCGAGGCTCGTCGGGTGTTGGATCCGCCACTGCTCCCACATGTCCAAAGTCTTATCGAGTTCAATTGAAATAGAAGTTGACTTATGAAGAAGAATATGTGGAAATCTTAGACAAGAGGAGCAAGTTCAGTGGACCAAGATAATTCTAGTTGTGAAGGTCAAATGGGAAAGTCATGCAGTAGAAAGGGCTAAATGGGAGAGCGATGATCAAATGCGCACTCAATATTCTCATCCGTTCAGACTTCAGAGTCTAACTAGTTGCTAATTGAATTTTGAGGACGAAGTTCTTTGAAAGATGTAGGATTATCATAACTATATTTTTGTCATAGTTAAATTTATTTAGGCGAAGTTAAAAATTCAATTTGACAAAGTCAATGTCAAATGTGAACTTAAATTCTAAAGGGTTATTTTATTGTTCTATTAAATCAAGGGTTAAGTATTAAATAATTTAAAAGGTAGAGACTTACCTTGCAAATATCACCTCAGTGTCCCCGCGAAATGAGATTGACTCCATTTCCTTTAGGCAGAGAGAGGAACCGAGAACAGAAAAGAGAGGGACAGTTGTTAAGGTGGTCGGGAAATGATTGATATATACTATAAAAGGTTGTGTTAAATTTAAGGTATTTAGATTATTAGCTTAAGTTCTTATTATATGAAGGGTGAATGATTGATTTAAGTGAAATGAACTATCTATTCAAGTTAAGTGAAGAAAATAGTGAGTGAATTTTTAAATATGATTAAGCCTCATTTTCGTTTCTTCCATGGAAGAGAGTTCAAACTTCAAAATAATTTTCGTCTACTAAAAATTTGTAGACCATGTGTCTATGTGCATGTTTTGGCCAATTTTGGAAGCTATTCTTTGTACAACAAGTAAAACAAGACTTTTCTTGTTGAAATTTAAAGAGGGGATGCCATTGGGTTGTGAACAAAGGGAAGATAATTTCGTTCGAATTTATGTCGTCAATTCATTTGAATTTGGTTGATGGATACGGGAAAATTAAATTTCGGGTTTTGTGTGTGTTCAATTGAGGGTTACGTATTTGGATAGAAATTAAATTATGTATTAAATTACATATTTTTCAATAAAATAATTTTACACGTAAATCAAATTTTTTTTCTTATTTTATAATTCCACATTCTTAAAAAAAAAATACTATTCCAAAATATTTTTTCTCCCAAAATATGGCTCAACGCACTCATAATAGAAATAGCCAAAGTGTGATTTGAAAATTCTAATTTAATTTTTAGGAGGTGAAGAGGAAATTGGATCCGTGTATCAGGCTATCAGCCGACATAGTTTACAGCCTATAACTCAGTGTGAAAAAAAAAAAAAAAACATATTTTTCAGAAGGAAGAATTTAATTACTTTATGTTAGATCATAAACTAAAATTATAGAAGTTGCAAAAGTTAATTATTTTCAAAATGTTAAGTTAGGCAACCGTGATTTTTACAATAAAATAAGAAGTTATTTTTAAAGTTAGATTAAATTAAGTTAAATTAATTCATTAGCATATATGAGTAGGTCCGTTTGATTGCAAATGTGGAATGTGAATGGAAAGAAAATGAATTACATGAATTAAATTGACTAGAATTTATTTTACTATGAATTGTAATTAATTGTGTTTGATTTATATTATTTTCCACCTGAAAATGTTGAAAGTTTGGTATTCGTTTGACTTTGTTTTTTATGAAAATTGTCCACTTTTTTTTTTCTCAAAAACTGTATATTGGAATAGTGATTTGATGGAGAATGTATAGTTAAAAAATAAGAAAAAGTTTTAGGTTTGCATATAATATAATTGTATTGAAAAATGTTTGGTTGAAAATAAGAGAGGAAAACATATTTTTAAAATAATAGATATCAAACAAGAGCTTAATGTTTTTGGTACACATCATTTTTCGCAGGACTGTGTTATTCTTGTAAGCTCTTCGTTATCACTTAACACTTGTAGATAGATTCCTCGGGACTTTGTGTTGTTATCTTTGGATGCTCTTGTTCATTGATTAACTCCATCACATCTTGTGTTTTCTCGAAATTTCTGTCTTACTTCGTTGATTTATTTGGAGATCTTATCCTTTAACTTGTCATGAATCTTCATTAAATCTATTAGCTCCATTTTCTGCAGTGTCCGTTAAGAAATACTTCTTTAAAAACTTTTATTTCTTTCAAGACTAGTAGTTCCTTCCTCTACACAGTCTACCAAGAAGACTCTTTATGAAAAAAAACGTTACTCTCTAGAGTCATCAATCTAGTAATTCATTTGTTCAGGGACAACCACCACTAACACTGATTCGTCCTTTAATCTTGAATTGAATTTCTTCTCTCAAGTCTGCTCGATTACTATTGTGGATGCCTCAACATCTCATTCTTCTTTACTATTGTATTTCTTTTGCTTGTTGGAGGTTGCTACACTACCTTCTGCTTGTTTCTTTTTAAACCAACAATCTCTAGAACAACTTTATTCACATATAAAGCACGAGTTGTTAGTTTGTTGATATCTCTTAGATGAACGACCTCTCTTATTACAATTTTGTTGGCCGTCCCTTGTTTGATAATTTCCATCAAACCATCCTTTAGATTTTCCTTTTTTCAATTCTTTATTATTATTATTATTATTTTGTTAACGAGATGGACATTTTCTTTTGTAGTAGAATAATGTATGTTCCTCTTCTTCATTAATGAAACATCTAAAATTTGTTTGGTAAAGAATTCTGTTAGCCAATAATTTTTTTAGATTGATCAACGCTATGTCCAATCTCATACTACGACAATAAAGCCTCTAAAACCAAGTCTCTATCCATATATAATTATTCTTCTAATTCTAGCTTTTGAAATTTTTTCATAGCACTTAATACAAAAAATTTACGACATAAAGGTTTTTCTTTGTTAAAATACAGACTTACTGTCATTTCTCCTTTAGCGGTAGAAGTAGTTCTTTTTCTAAAAGTTGCAATCTCAAGTCATTTTTCTTTACGAATAGTACATCAAAAGTATCTCATGCTTCTTTTAATGTATTTTTGTCCCTTGTATATTTCAACAATTCCTCATCGATTGTTGTCTTTATCACATAGCGTGCTTTAATATTCCATTTCTTCGGAGCCTCGGCAACATCCATTAGTGTCATGTCACTGTACAAGATACAACTTCATGCATATTTATCATGCTGTGTAATTTTGATTATTGAACTTCTTAATTCCACTTATCATGTGTAGGGCGTCCATCACGAATAGGCTAACCTCTTCTTATCAAGCAAGCTAAATGGAAGATTCATCATCTCACTTCGTGCATGATCTCGAAAAAATCGTCCCCCGACCACCTCGCTCTGATACTAAACTAAAAAATTTAAACACAAAATAAAATAATTTTACTACAAGAAACTCTTGTACAATTTAATTGTGTTGCACAAGGCACTAATCCCTCACTCCAATATTTTAGTATTTACTCAAAAATGGGAAAAGACTTCATTGCTCTAACCACTCAACCACAACGCACTTTCTCTCAAATTCTATCAAGTTCACTCAATCCTCTCATCACTCCACTAACTCCTCGTGCACTCTCTTTCTCACTCTTTTACTCCTATACAATGATTTCCCCCAACATTTTGGGTAAATATTAAAATATACCTCCCTCCCTAATCACGGAACAGCAATGCAATTAAATTGTACAAGAGTTTCATTTAATTAAAAAGTAAAATTAATTTTTTTGTTGCTTAAATTCTACAAATTAATTACTCAGTTGAGTGGTTGTACAATGATCCATAAATATTTTTAATTTATAACATACAATAATTAATAGTTGTATCTTTTTAATTAACACACATAATAATTCAAAATTTAATAAAAATAATATTTGTTGCCGAGCGCACACAGGCCACGGGCTATGTGGAAACTATAATGCAACTGAAAAAGTTAGTTGATAATGAAAATGTTAATCATGACAATTAAGCAAATTATGTAATTATCCGTGTTAGTCCAAATGGAATGATTATTGTCCCTGCCGACAAATTATTTTGTCCAAATGGACGGCCGCGACTATACGTTTTGGAATAATGTTATTTAGCTCCATTGAAATTGTAACCCTCGTCTATGTGATGTTAAGATAATAGGCTAAATATAACGTGGAATTAAATGACTCATTTAATTGTATTTATCATTTAATGTCACACTAGTGTCATTGACTAGAGTTATAACCTCATATGGGCTAAATAACATTTTTCTATGATTTGTCCCCATACACTCCATAGACTTCAATATTCTAATCCATGGCATAATGGAGATTGAATTGTCTCGGCACAAAGTGGGTTAGGTATAGTTTGGTCATCATCTTAGGGTCAATTTTGTATGATTTTTGTTTTTGCTTTTGTTTTCCGTAGAAGAATTTATGGAGAAATCTATCTTAATTTTCGTTTCAAAACTATTTTTTAAAAGAGTTTTCTATTCCAGAAGTGTTTTTAGAGAAAATCATATTGGACCAACTTCTTTTAAAAAATATTCTAACTAGAAGAAGCACTCTCATAAATTTAATCAAACAGATCCAAAAATTACTTGTGAATCTCAAAAGCTCATTTTAATTTTTTAAAAGTCAAGCCAAAAAGTCCCTTAATCACTTTATACTCTTACAAAAATCGAACCTTGTCATCATTCTATAGTTATTGTAATAACTCTCTTGATATGACCCGAATTTTGGGGCGTGCGTCCATCATATGTGAGGCGAAAGGTTAAGTTCGATTCAACGAGAATTTCAGTAAAAGCAAGACTCCTTCGAGATGGATATCTGAATGGAAAGACAATCTTACTTGATGAAACAAAAAAAAAAAAAAAAAAAAATTAAATAACCAAAATAACTTAAAAAAATATTAAACAAGGAACATAATTGTATTTTTTTAATAATTTACTAAACATGCAAAATAATAATAATAATAATAGAAACTAAAAAAAGTGACAAACTCAAAAAAAGTGACAAAACTAAAAAAAAAAGCGACACACTCTCAAAAAGTGATACAAACTCAAAAAATTGATACAAGCTCAAAAAAAGTGACAAAACTAAAAAAAGTGA
>CAIGRF010093720.1:20241-42428 GCA_903798235.1 Fraxinus ornus
AAAACCTCTTTTGGTTTGACATTGTTTGGAGGTTTCCAAGGCTTTTCTACACAGCTCTCATTTTTGTCAGGTGGATAGGTTTCATGAGCCAATAGGAATTCAACTACTTCATTGGGTCCTAAGTATTTATCAGTACGAGATGTATCATTTGCTGAATAACTGGTAGTCATGTGCTGCACTAGATGGTCATAGAATAAATCATTTTTTCTCTATTACCTACAAATGCTTCAACTGATTGGATCATATCACAAGAGTCGGCCTTTTTTGGAGGTTCCTTTGCTTGATAGATGTTGACATTTACTTTCTCATCATTAACCCACAGTGTCAACGTTCTTTCGTGTACGTCAATCAATGCTCTTCCAATAACCAGGAAAGGTCTGTCTAAAATGATTGGAATATCTCGATCTTCTTCCATATCTAGTACAATGAAATCCGCAGGATAAATGAATTTGTCCGCCTTCACCAAAACATCTTCAATTTATACCTCTCGGATGCTTTATAAAACAATCAGCTAGCTACAATGATATTGTGGTTACTTTGACCTCTCCAATTCCTAGTTTCTTGTACAAAGACAATGGCATTAAGTTTATACTTGAGCCAAGATCGCATAAAGCATGCTTAAAATATTTATCTCCTATGGTACAAGGTATAATAAAACTCCTTGGATCCTTGAGCTTAGGGGCAATTTATTCTGTAGACTTGCACTGTATTTCTCAGTTAGCATTACGGTCTCATAGTCCTCCAACTTCCTCTTGTTAGTGAGAATTTCATTCATAAATTTTGCGTAGATGGGCATTTGTGCTAGAGCATCTGCAAATGGAATGTTGATGTGCTACCTTTTAAACACTTCAATGAACTTGGAGAACTGTTTATCTAGTTTATGTTTATGCAGTCGCTGAGGAAATGAAATATGGGGTACATATTCTCTGATAGGAACGGCCGCATTAACCTGTGGTGTGTCTGAATCTTCTTTCAAATTTTTCGTAGTTGACTTTTCAGATCTTTCCACTTGCTCCTCATCTGAAGTAGGCACTTTATTTATCTCTACTACTGGTCTTTTTACTGTAATTTCATGCAATTGTACCCCACTTCTTGTTGTAATTGCATGCACCTGTTCCTTTGCATTAGTTTTTGTGTTGCTAAGTAGGGCTCCTTGTAGTCTTTCTAAGATAGTATGTGCCAATTGACCTATTTGAGTTTCCAACCCCTTTATGGCTGCTGAATGATTTTGCAAGG
The DNA here is from genome assembly GCA_903798235.1 of Fraxinus ornus. NCBI lineage: Eukaryota > Viridiplantae > Streptophyta > Magnoliopsida > Lamiales > Oleaceae > Fraxinus > Fraxinus ornus. Next base: position 21,478 of record CAIGRF010093720.1, read on the forward strand.
TTATTTCGGTCTTTACCATATACTGGTCGGTCTTCTGTATAAATTCACCCAAGATATCTTCTAGAGACGATTTTTTCTCTTACTGTTGAAAACCAGAGGGAGGTTGCTGCTGATTACTTTGGTTGTTGCTCCAGGAGAAGTTAGGATGATTACGCCAACTTGGGTTGTATGTATTGTTGAATGCATTGTTGTGTTGGAGTTGATAATTATGTGCATAGTTAACTCCCACTGGTTATATAGTCCTTGAACGTCTTTATATAATTGCTAGGTCTTTTCATAGATATAAAAATGACCCCGATTTTAGTTCAATTATATGTTCCATGAAATTAAAGTTCAGAAAATATTGAGAAGACTTGCCTATGTTATTTACGTTAGCATGCATCATGGACCCCCAATATAATTTATCGGGTACTAAATTTGTAATTGATCAAATTTTAAGAGCTTTAACTTTTAATGTACATATCACTTATAGAAATTTGGAACAAACTTTATTTGAAATGTATGAATTATATGTTGAACGAATGGGTACACATATTAATCGGGTACCCTCCGGCTCTACATCTACTCCTCCCAGTGATATAGTAGATGACGATGTTGAAGTTTTAAATTTATTCGAGGGCATTAACTCATATAGATGTGATTCAGCTGCATATGTATGTGGATCCTCTAGTACTAGTAGTAGTTTGTCTTTTACTACATGTAATCAAACATCGAGTGCAAGTCTAAATGCGTTGCCTGCTGAATTAATAAATTACTTTAATCATAATATGTCTAATAACAAAATAATTAAGAAAAGTTTAGAAGAAGTAACAGAATTTGGCGAAGGTATGAACGCCGATGGCCAGTGATTTCTGCAATGGCAAAAGATCTACTATCACTTCCGGTTAGCACTGTAGCTACGGAGTCTGCTTTTAGTGTAGGTAAAATGGTTCTCTCCGAGGTCAAGAGCAGATTGAAGAAAGACATTTGGAAGTATTAATGTGCATGAAGGACTGGGAAGACGCTCATTTTCGACTACAAGATAAATATGCCGAAATTGCACGTCGTCAAGTAAGTGATATTGAATTTAACCATATTCATAGAAAAAAGAAATTTAATACATTTATAATTTTTTTAAAAAATTATACATCACAAGTTGTTCGTGTACAATTTTTAACTCCGCCTTCTGGAGATTAAAGTAGTCGGTCCCAAACTCGGATAAAGGATGAATTTTTTTTAAAAATATTATTTTAAAAAAGAAAAAGATTTTAGAAAATGTTTATTTAAAAAATGTTTAGAATATATATATATATATATTTTTTTTTTATTTTTTTTTTAAAGGCTTAAAAAATGTATAGTAAACAACAACAACAAAAAATTACCGAGCCCACGAGCTAAAGCTCGGCTCCACCTCGCCCACGAGCCACGAGCTAATGGGCCGAGCCGAGCCGAGCAAGGGTGTTTTGTAATGAGCAGTTACAAAATGAGCTCAAGCTCGGCTCGTGACGAGCACGAGCTGAGTCGGCTCGGCCCATTGCCACCTACCTATTTGACAAAGTTTTTTGAGATTATAAGTGGATATAAGTTGTGTGTATAATAAAATGTATGATAAAAATAAAATATTATATCTGCTTATAATTTCAAAATAAAAAAAATACTTTATCAAACAAGAGCTAAGTAAAAAACTTAAAAAATGACAAATTATGGGCTTTTATTGATGTGATACATGATATGAGGGTAAGTTCGGGTAAGGTTCCATCGATCGTTGAGAAAGGGTGTATTATTAGGTCGTGAGCGTAGCGGGTCAATAAAACAATGTGACACTTGCTCAAGCCACGGTGGATGAAACATTGATCACAGTAAGTAAATGGACAAGTTTCATGTTGAGCTTAGAATAAGAAACAAGATGGATCGACTTGGTCCAAGCAACGGACAAGAAAGCTGAAAAGAGTAACTATGCGACCCCATACCTTTATGCTGAGAGCCGGAGTAACACTTTTATATGAATTATACGACGGCATGTTCATACACTATGTGGCCGCATAGCACAATTCTAAAGTGGATTTTTCAATTTTTATAAATAATCTTAGTTTATTTAAAACTCTAATTTTATGGTATTTCTTGATATTTAGAATATTAATTCCGTTTTTGAGTAGGTTTTATGGATTTCATATAAATAAGGTTTATTCCATTCATTGTAAAACTAAAAATTTGAGAGATATTGCCAAGCATACTGCTTTCTTCTTGTTCTGCTTTGAATTAATTTTGAACTTATCGAAGAGTAAATTCTTGTGGCTTCTACAATTTAAGTAGAGTTCATAAGCTTTGTGATCAAGTAATCAAAATATTACTAGTGATTGTTTTGATTCTTTGATTCAATTATTTATTGGGTCAAGCTTTCAAACGTTGATTCTTGCCTTTCTTGGGTTTGATCTAGTCTGTCATGGATTTCGTAACATCAATTGCTACGTGTGTTCGCTTTAGTTGGCATCATAGTAAGGCTCCAAAAATTAAGGCTATATCCTTTTTTTTCCTTTTTTTTTGAGTATTTGTTTTTCATTCTCCGTATTCTTCGTGTTCTTCAATGTTTTCGTCTCCAATCCATAAATCAGTTTATGTTTCTTTCGCTAGTATTTAGTTGAATTTTCGAGCAAAAAAAAAAAAGAAATATCGAAAAACTGCCAGCAGCTTACAATTTCATTTTTTTAGTGAAAAAAAATTCCAAATTTAAAAGTGTCCATTTCAAATTCAAAAATACTTTCTTGAATTTATTCTTAGCGTTTCATTCAAAATTCAAATTCCTTCATTCTTGAATAATTTTATATCACTTTCCTAACTCAATTCTTTGGTTGGATTCAACAAGGGTTAAATTTTAATTGAGATCGAATTAATTCTTTGAAGTACTTGCAAGAAAGCATTGAGTAGAAAAAGGCAGAATGGTAAGACAAATAGAGAGAAAAAGCCTAATTGAGTAATACACGAGTGTGTATACGTGAGGCAAATATTAAACTAGATTTAGGATGTCTGACAATGACAATTCTACTTCAAGCGAGAAGAATAGTTAAGTCATTGTGAAGAGGAAGTGATACTACTATTTAAAAAGTTGTTTGGTGATATGGGTGATAGAATTGACAGGCAAGAGGCGTGGATGGAGAGTCAAGACACATTGCTTGCTAATTTGCGTATGGAACAGCCTAGAGAAGTTCCTAATATAAGGAGGCAAGGTAGGTGGGATTGTAGAGCTAATTTTGTTGGTAGATGTGAAGTGGATAGTGACATTAATGAGATGCATTGGTGGATGTCAGAATGAGGGATATATGAGTTAAGCATGAAATGATGGACAGAGATCATGTTGGAGATGGTGTTGATAGAAGTATGGGATATATCAAAATGATAATTCCTTCATTCAAATGAATGAGTGATTAAGTAGTAAGATCTAGGAGGAGAAACCGTTAGATGCTATAAATGGGAAGAATTGAACGCTGTCATGCGGAAAAGGTTCGTTCCTAATCATTATTATAGGGAGCTTCGTAAAAAATTGCAAAGGCACTACCAATGTTTTAGGAGTGTGGATGATTATCAAAAGGAGATGGAGATTGCTATGATTAAAGCGAATATTGAGGAGGATAGGGAGGCCACCATAGCCCGATTTTTGAATGGTTTGAATATAGAGATAGCTAATGTGGGGATTGAATTATATGCATCTCTAAGTAGCAAACGGAATAGGTGTAAAGTATCCGAACTAGGTGATTGGGTTTGGGTGCTTAGGCAAAAATGACTTGTTCGATTGCACAAAGGGTCAAGATTACATCCTAGAAGAGATAGATCATTACATGTCATTGCAAGGATTGACACCAATGGCTACATTTTGGATATTCAAGGTAATTTTATGATAATTCGCATTTTTGTTGTTTCTTATCTTTCTCTTTTTGATGCAGGTATAGATTCGAGGTCGAATCCTTTCGAGGAGGAAGGGGATGATGTGATCCACGGTACGAGGCCAAGTTCGTGCAAGGATTCATTAATTGTTGAGGAAGGACTTATGACTAGGTCGCGAGCGAAGTGAGTCAAAGAAGCAATGCGACTACTTGTTCAAGCCGTGGTGGACGAAACATTGTTCATGACAAGAAAATTGACAAGTTTCATCTTGGGTTTGGAAGAGGAAACAAGATAGATCAACTTGGTCCAAGCAGTGGACGAGAAAACTGAAATGAGTAATTATGCGACCACATAGTTACCATTGGCATCCGAGAATTAGAGTAACACTTTTGTATGAACTATGCGACTGCATGTCCATACACTATGTGGCCGCATAGCACAATTATGGGGCGAATTTTCAATTTTTGGGATGAATCTTAGTTTTTTAAGTAGGTTTTATGGGTTTCATATAAATAAGGTTTATTTCATTCATTATAAAACCGACAGTTTGAGAGATATTGCGAAACATATTACTTTCTTCTCGTTTTTCATTGAATTAAATTAAATTCTTGTGGCGTTCTATAATTTAAGTAAGATTCATAAGTTTTGTGATCGCGAAGTCAAGAGATTGTCTTGGTTCTTTGAATCAATAATTTATTGGGTCGATGTTTCAAACGTTGATTGTTGGCTTTTTTATATTTGATCTAATCTGTCGTGAATATCGTGGTTTCGTAATTTCAATTGTTACGTGGGTTCGCATCACTTATTATTTCTAAACTTGTTTTGCTATTTTTTTTATAAACTATTTATTGTACTTGTTTTGTTTGTCATCATCTTGCAGAGTACTATTAACAGTTATTTTTGTTCCCCATCGTCTTTTTCGAATATTTGACCCCATGATTTAACCATTTCTATCTTGATTATTGTCTTATTCTTTAGAAAGAAGAATTTGCTTTATATCCCTGGAGAGTGGGGTGAGGTGAAGTTGTGTCCGCATGTCTGTCGCATTTCCTAATATTCAAATGGGAATTTTATCTCTTTTTCTTTCTGCAGAAAGACAAAAGGCCAACAAGCATACTTTTGTTTGGATCCCTTTGCATCATTTGTATCCTCATTCTTTCCCTTTACCAATCAAAATAGTGTTGTTCTTGGTATTTTAACGAATCAACAGGGAATTTAGATGTGCTGCAGTGACAATTTTTCAGTGAGGAAGAGAAATTAAATAGATAATTTCAATACAAAAAAAAAATGTATAAATACAGTTATTTTCCAAAGTAAAGCTAAAAACTATCATAATTTGTTGTAGTCGTTGTCGCTGTTTCATCTCGCGCTAACCAACTTTAACACTGTTTTGATCGTTTGTATCGATAAATCCATTTCGAAGAGCACAAAGCCGTACTGATGTGAGTGCGTTATCAAAATGCTTAGCCTTAGTGCCAAGATACTCACTCCAAGTTATTGGTCGATAGAGTGGAGGGTGAAACTGGTCTACCAATTTTGGAAGTGGGGAGATTTTGACACTTGAGGGTGGCCCATAAAGGTATGCTAGTGACAAACGATGTTGGGTCCGGTTCACCACGGCCCGGTGGCGAACATTTGTGTACAGCCCATTGGATAATATATGAAGAAGGTCGCCTACATGAATCACTAATGCTCCTGGATGCGGAGGCACAGTGATCCACCCACAGCCCTCCCGGAGCACTTGTAGACCACTTATGTTGCTCTGGTGGAGAATGGTGAGTATTGTGGAATCAGTATGTGGTGCAAGACCCATAGCCCGGTCCGGGTCGGGACATGCCGGATAATAGTTTAATTGTAGAGCTGCACATGCCCCTTCAAATTCTCCCTGATCCGCCCATTTTACATCTTCTTTGGCTATTCCTAATGATCCAAGCATGAGCCCCAACAGTTTTCCAGATAGCTTTTTCATCTGGTTTTGATAAGCTTCAATCGTGTCGCTGAAAAGAAAAGTGTTATAAGTAATATTGCTGAACAGGTCTGAAAGAATGAAATTGAAATTATTTTATAATCTTATGCGCATGTAATCTGTGAAAGTACCAGAAGTTTTGGTAGTCTTGGGGCCAAAGTTGACAGGCATGCTCTAATGGTGAACCAATAACAGTGAACCCTTCCGACCACATGAGCTTTGGGAAGAAGGAAGAAATACGGGCCACGCCATAGCCGCCGGCTCCGTCTGGAGAACGCGCCGCCTTAAGTTTTTGTTGTGTGGGAAGAGAAAAGAGCCTCTTACCTGCTAACTCAACATCTTCAAGCAAGCTCTTCCAAATATTATGGTTAACCAATTGGAAAACCCCCCATGTTTTGCATGCATGACCTATAAGTTCCATGGCATTCTTATTATTTAGATCAATAATAGGGACGGATTCAACATTAGGCCCCTCGATGGAGGGCTGTTCGTCGCAAGCCAACATCCATTCATGGGAGTCGGGCAATTCCTTCATGGAGTTCAAATCCAAGTACTTATGAGGGTGATTGAGGGGGTGGGCTCCAAAGGCTTGAGAGAGCAGTCTTGAAGGCATAGTTTTTGGATGTGTTTGAAAATTAAAGAGACAGAAATTTTTGGAACTTTTGGTTTTTGGTCTTCGTACTAGTTATACATGTCGTAGGGCTAGAAAAGTAGGATAATGGGATAACGTAGAAGAAAATATTTTGTGAAGAAATACGATGGTGTCTAATGAGTTTATATAGAAATGGAGGAGATTGTGACTACTCACTAGCTAGGTGGATTTTGCATTTATGAGTGCTTGTTTATGTGGGGTGGGGTGGGGTGGGGTGGGGTATTATCATAGGGTTACAAGATGGGGACAAGAAGGTGAGTGAATTTGAAAAATACAAAAAATTGAAAGGAGTATTTTGCCCTCTTCATTACAAGAAAAGGAAGTCATTACAACCTCACAAAACCAATTTAGGGGTTTGATGGAAAACAAGGGTCCATCCTTCTCCATGTGCCAATGTCTTATTAGTAGAAAAACATCTATATCACCTCCTTATCTACTTGGTCCTAATCCCACCTCTTCTTAACTAGTAGACAAAAAAACACAACCAGTTTCTCATCTTTGATGAAAAGACAAGTCTGTCCTTGCCCTCTAGGGTCATTGAACTTCAATTGGATCTCTACACTTCATATTTAGTCTGTTTTCTATTGAAGTGGGGCGTTGGCTCGAGCCGGCCTGGTCCATGAGCCTTAAAAAAACACTTGTGTGCCTCGGGCCCGACCAGGCTCGACTTGGCTCACTAAGGCCCGAGCCGAAAGCTCGGGTCGAGCCTAAATTTTTTGGCCGAGTTTTTGCTCGGTTCGGGCAAAAAAAAGCTCAAAGTATTTTTACTCGACTCGAACCCGAACAAAAAATTTAGACTCACGGCTCGACTCGATTCGACTCATTGACACCCCTATTAAAACTTGTTCCATCGTTCAATAAAACCATCAAAATGACTCAAAAGTCATAATATCCTTTTTTGAGTGGGACTTAATTTGTACTGCAAACGTTCCTTTTCTTTATGTAAACACGATATATTTTATTTAAAAACATTGTTTTGAGAATAAAATATTCTAAATAAAACTTTAAGAGGGCATTATTGTCCTGCAGAAACTTGTTTTTAGTGAGTTTTGGCCCTATCGACGCAAGTGGACTCTCTTATAATCATATTTAATCAAGCATTTGAAAGTCACCTTCTTGATTAAACATCCTATATTGAGTCATCTTTGATCTTTGATTAAGAAGTAGGACTCCCATTGTTTCTTATAATCTATGTGGACAATAATTCTATGGAATATCCCTTTTTTTTTTTTTTGGTTATTATCAGTTTTATGTGGTTGTGGTGATTACACAAATGAAAACAAAGTATAATACGTCTTATTTGGCATGCTAAGACAACTATACATGGGATGTTACCAAAGATTCACACTAGAAATATCATCGCTCTAATTGCACATGCCATTCATGTGGTGTAAGCCATGTTAAGTTAAAGCTAAGTTTTATTTTGTTTTGTTTTGTTTTAGTGGCATGTAAGTATGGTGTATGTCTCACAAACTATATAACAAGTTGATATACTTGAGATCCCTTTTGAAATATTCTTCTTTAAAAATTTATAAAAGTCATTCTAATTGAATATGTGAGTTTTTTTTGTGTAATATGCTTTTTCAAAAATTACTAAAACTCATTCTAATTGCATATGTTGAGAAACTTATATAAGGTCGTTTGACTTTTCCTTTCTATTTTTTAAATCAAAATACCATAGTCGAAACTTTTAGATCTCCACCTACAGCCAATGAGGAATTTGAATTCTCCAACCCTATTTTATAAATTAAAAGTAATAAGGACGGCGAAGAGGACTTCTTTACTACGAAAAATTCCATCGAGTGCTCGTCAAACGATAAGTGTAAATTATACACATACCTAGGCATACGAATATTGGGAGTACTTCTAATCTTGGGTTTTTATTGTTTGTTAGGTAAAACTTAATGGTTGGAAGTGTAATTGAAAGAAATGAACGAAAAACCGACCAAAATGATGATTTTCAAAGCAAGTGACCAAATTGTAAATATTCAATAGTTGATTCGGACCATATATCAGGGGGTGAAGAATGTGGGGAGTCAATGGGACAAGACTAAAAAAACCAAATGGAGTGAATTTGTGTGAAAAAGGACAAACTCATACCCTGGAGTGAAATTTGCAATTGGTCCCAAACTTAGCTTGCCCATGCAAACGCACCACCGTACGCAAGGCATAAAAGTTGGGAACCTGAGGCTAATTTTTTAGGGAAGTGCTACATCAACATAATGGTGCCCCCTATGTACACCAATCATAATCCAATTTTTTATTACCATGCGTGAGAAACTAAATATACCACACATAAGCTTAGGCTTAATCGAGGCTGATGGGGATAACTTTCCTTCTACTATACAAATTCTTTTGGTACTCAAATTGGACGAGATTTTGACCTAATTTTTGACCATTATATACATAGACAAGGGTTAAACATTAAAGGATCCCTTGCTTGCCTCTCAATTCAATGCATATCATAAAATCTTTCAAGAAAAATGGGTCAATTCACCATCTTTTGGGAGAGAGATCAAACCTAGCAAAGAATCCAAGGCAATAAACATCAAGAACTTGAAGAATCAAAGCTTGTGATGAAAATGAACCTTATTATTGCTTGTTTTTAGTTTAAAGATTACGTAATTTAGTTTATTTATGTTCTTGACTGATCTTGTATGCTTGTTGAATTATTTAAATACTTAGGTTCCATTTAGATATATAATTAGTTGCTTGTTATAGTGTTAGAATGTCACCAATAATTCTAGAACTCTACAATTTCAACACACGGCCAATACATGTTAGGAATAATATGTATATGCTTGTAATCATATAGGTAATCGTGAGATTCAATGCATTATTTCACATATGAAATTGGAATATGAATATGATCGGATTGTCCTTAGAATAGGTTTAACTTATTTCGAGAGCTATAGTTAAATAAAATTAGATTATCGATTGTCAATATACACAACTCATATTAAATTACAAAGGTCGAAAATTGGAAATAAAATAATAATAATAGGTGAATATGAAATTCAAACAAACTCATCTCATATTTCATATAAAACATCTTTCGATAATTAGTATTTAAATTTTGAAACAAATAAATAAATCTCTTTTATTCTATGTATATTCAAATTTGACAACACAATAATATAGTTCAATTTAAAGTTTATTCCTTATGGGACAATATTCTTTATTAAACAATCCCTTATGCTTGCAGGTATCACACTTTGGTTGTCATTGTCGAAAAATAAATTGTTTAAAGTAAATTATTAAATTCTTTTTGATTTGAAATAGTTTTTAGTTGTTTTTTTACTATTAACCACGTAACTGGTCTCTCTTTGATTTTCTTTTCAGGTACTATTTAGCAATTTATGTAAGATTCTAAAAAAATCAAAATCCTACTGTTGGATCTCAAAATTGAAAGGTCCTTTAGGCAAAGAAAAATAAATAGAGATTAGAGAAAGAAGGGGAAATTGAAATTGCCAAAAATTAGAATAAATTAAGCTCAGTTACCACCAGTTCTACTAGTTCAACAAAGGGCAGTCGTCAACGATGGCAAATTTTTATTTGGGGATTATGTAATTCTCATTAACCTCCTATGCAACCTACCATAATATATCTTCTTTTTGGGCAAGTTAATTTCCATCTTCGACCAGAAATCATCAATTTGTTTCAAAATCATCGAGATATCAGGTTTTCGAAAAAGCAACTGAAAATCCATAATAACATGTTTGAGCTTTCCTAATACTTTGTGAGGTCATTAGTCATGAAAAGATGTTAGCGGATGTCTTTCAAACGCATCTATTCCCTAATATCTTTAAGGATAGCACAAGAGATTGGTTATGCTCATTACCTATCGAGTGTATAGTCTCTTGGAATGATATTGCGCAGAAATTTACGATGAAGTTCTTTCCACCGTCTCGAGTTCATCAGATCAAAAATAAAATACGTATTTTCAAGCTCTCTCAGAAAGTGAACATGATATATCAACATACACCGATTTGTAAAGACTGCAGAGTGAATCATACAATCTTGAGTTGCCCTTTAGCCTTCACACATACAATTCAACCTAAGGAGGTTAGTTATTCACAAAACTTCCAAGAGCAGCAGAATAACTCTCACTCCAACACATATTATTCAAGTTAGAGAAATCATCCAAACATCTCATGAATCACTAATCAAGGTCAACGAAATTTGATTTAAGAAAATTGCTAGGATATCAGCAACAACGGGAGAAGAAGCCACCATTGAAAGATTTAATTGTTCATTACATGACAAAAACTGACACTGCATTACAAAATCAGTATACCTTTATTCAAAACTTGGAAAATCAGGTGGGTTAGATAGCAGCTAAATTATCCGACAAAACACACAAAGTACCCTACCAAGGAACACAGAAACAAATTCAGGGAAACAAATGTTAGCTATTATAGTTGTATAGAATGATGTAGTCGATATACCATCAATCAAGTTTGAAACCCCTCTAAGAGCTTATGTACCACCAATCCCATTCCTTCAAATCCTTCCAAAGTAGCCAAATGAGAAACATGTTCAAGCTGTCACTACAAGAAATGGAGTTCAGTTATCAGAGATCATCTTAGAGAAAAAAGACAATAAGGATAAAAAGGTACCCACCATGGGTGAAGTACAAGTCATCCGTTCTGAAAAATCAATTATTTGGTTATGCCATTTTAGGCTTTGCTCTAACCAATGCAATTGCCTTGTTCTCATTAATGATGGCCTTTTTTATCTCAATCGTATTCTGTAGGAAAATATCGAATGGATCCCAAATTGATGAGTTATTGTTAGCTTATCCATGCAGTTACGCACTCTTCGAATAGGAATCCATTTTTTGAAAGATCCTAGCTTTTGTAGTTTGGTGGGTCTCCGAGATCTTTTCAATAACCTATGCTGCGTTGAATGGGTATCTATCTAATTCGATCAAAGCTGTCTTTTCGCTTGAGGCTTTCGGACAAGACTACTCACTTTAGTAGGTAGTAAGTTACCTCTTCTACTTTTAGGTAAGAGTAGCTCTGAAGGGAGAGTTTTTAGAAGCCAGGCATGAGGAGCTTTAATCGCTATTGATAGTTCACCCTCTAAGAGAACGTCGGGAAGAGGACATACTCTATGTACACTGATCCTCTCGATTTTTTCGATTTTGATTTTCACAATCAGATAAAAAGATAAAAGATTCAAATCTTACCTTACGTCAATTTTTTTTATCCATCTCATGAAAAAAATAGGATTTCTACGACTAATAAGGGCAGAGAGATGTTAACTTTTCACTATTAGTAAGCATTCCCCTAGTTTTTATCTAATGAGCTTTCCTTATGTTGAATTAACACGACGGGTTCGCCTAGATGCCTAGTGATAGTCCGAAGGTCAAGGCAATCATTGTTATCAATACACACATACCTCCAATCTTGTTTTCTTAAAGTTTGCGGAATAATAAGTTTGAGAAGCCATTCGTAAATATTTCTTGGATGTCCTCAAGATGCTTCATATCAATATTTCTTTCATTAATACAATCTTACAGATTCATAATTATTCAAAGTTTTGGAAAGAGTTGTTGACGAAGAAGATAAAGTTCTGAGAATACAAAACAATAGCATTGTTTGAGTAGTATAGTGCAATCTTACAATACAAGATCCCCGCTAAGTTTTAAGACCTAAGGAGTTTCACTTTACCTTGCTCCATAGAGGATTCTAAATATATTAATGGTTAAATTGATTCTTGAGCAAGTATTAATCTAATGTTACTGTCTATTTACATAAAAATAGGATTATGGAATCCAAAGGAAACTATAGTAACACTACAACTGATTGACATATCAATCAAACATCGCTATGGAAGGGTTGAGGATATGCTAATCAAAGTTGAAATTTTCATATATCTAGCTGATTTCATCATTTTTGATGTAGGAGAAAATCAAGACGTGTAGATAATATTGGGAAGACCATACTTAGAAACTGGATATACATTAATGAATTTTGAAAAGGTTGAGATAATCTTGAAGATGGAAGACAAATAACAAAGTTTCACCATAAACACTTAACCCAACAAACCTGCCAACCCAGAAGAGTGCAAAAAGAATAATTAGGAAGAAAATGGTGATTATAGAAGTCATTGGTACCAAAAAAGAGTTGGTGTATTGTTGGAACAATTAAAGATCAAATTGGTAACTTGAAAGCTTGGAGCGCTAAAGATGAAGCATAAACATCTCCAAGTGCAAAAACCCCGATTTCTTCACCTCTGGCCACCAAACCGGCAGGAGCTCATCACTGACCAACCCCCCACCTCTGGACAACCCCGCTCATGCAATCAATTGTAACCAAATACCAAGTTTAGATGCTGAATTTAACCCAGAACTTCTACCTGTCGCGACGTACGCAACATCGCCAGAGGAGAAGTTAGTTTTCGGCACTGTCTGGACAAACGAAGGTCGCGGACCACATGAGCTAGGTCTGCCTTCACCTGGCGTACCTAGCCCACCCTTAGGTCTCCCTTAATTTGGCTTCAATCAACTAGAATTTGAATCTGAAATACTTGAAATACTCAGATTTTCAGGCAGCAAACTTTGAAGCTTTGTACCGATCGAAATACTTGGAGTTACAAGAAGATATTGGTATGGAATTGAAGAGGAGGTTAAGGGCTTTCCACTGGTACATTTTTCTGTAGTTTAGGTGGCTGGAGGTTTCCGAGATTTGGCTCCATAAACGGTGGCTAGAGGGTACAAAATCATCCCAAAATTAGAGAGCAAATTAAATTTATTTGGACTCATTTGCACTTTTTAAAAAAGTTCAGGAGTAACATTTTAATTTTTTTAATTTTTCTTCTCTTTTTTTGTTTTATTTAAATAGAATGGTATATTGATCATTTTACGTTAAAAAATTGTGACAAGGATGTTTTCCACAATAAAACGTTGAAATAAGGACAAAAATGCAAAAAAAAAAATGAAACGTATGGGCGTTTTGCACAAGTATCAAACATAGGAACGTTTTATTTTGAAAAGTATGTTTTTCGCTATGAAACGTTGAAATAAGGACGAAAATGCGAAAAAATGAAACGTAGGGACGTTTTTCACAAAAAAAGTGTTAAACATAGGGACGTTTTGTGCTATTAAGCCTATATATATATATATGAATCTCTTTTTGGAGTTCTAGATGAAGAAGAACACATAAGATTCGAAAAAAAATGGAATTAAAAACACAATGGTGCCGCCACGGCATGGCCCTGGGCAAAACTAAGCAGGGACGTCGGAGTCAGACGTTTTGTCCCTTTTTTCGCTCTAAGTTGTTTTCTTCATCTCAAAGTCCTTTTCCAAGCCAAACTCCCAATAAGGCTTTCAAATAGAATTTCAGCTTGAATAAGACTCCAATAGCATTTCAAACTGAATTCCTCTTGACATGCAGTTAAATTAGGATTCTTCAATTACTTTGATAAGGAATTCGGGTCACATTTGAATTCTAACAATCTCCACCTTGACACGAATTCCATTTCAACAAACAAAGCTCCAAAAATAACTAAAACTAATTTATCTAACAAACATAAAATACTCCATCTCTTTCAATGAATCCAAGCAATACTTTGCAGAATTATCTCAGATTCACAAAAAGTCATAAAGATTTTAAAATTTGCCAACCAGGGCTGTAACACACCCTGAAGGAGAATCAATCCCAAATGCTTTTATAGAAGACCCCTTACTAGATTGTACAATTTCTACTACGCTTAAAGCATACCCAATCAAATCAACATCCAAATACATTTCTCCATTGGATCTGTCCGTAGCAATTGAATACAATAGCACCGCTGGTGATGGTGGAAAAGCGGCATTATCCCATATCTTCTGAACTCAACTGAACAATATTTTTCAAATTCGACCTCTTACAAAAACCTAAAGGTACTGCACCAAACTGAATGTCCACCGCGGTATTGAACCTGTGTTGATTGACTCTTCTAGATTCTGCCCGACCCTCCAAGATTTATAACTAAGACCTTTTTGTCCCTCCAATACAACCTATGCACCCTTGCTAACATTCAATGCTCCACTTCCAACAAAGAACTCATAATCCTTTGAATTAAGGATAGACAATGAGATGCTATTTTTTTTTCAAATCTCAACATGTCGAACCTAGTCAAGTATTCTAATTTTTCCATCCATTAACTTCAATCTGACATTACCAATTTCAGCAATCCGACAAGGTGCGTTGTTTCTCATAACTATGACACATTTGGAAACTCTTTCATATGTAGTAAACAAGTCTTTATTAGGACACGTATGCTGAAACCAGAATCCAATCGCCCTCTAGTTTAGACTCGACGTCAGAAGCACCAAAAGATCTCCCTCATTTACATTGTTCTCTATGAGGTTTGCTTTGCTTGATGTATCTAATTGCTTACCATTTCGATTTGCGGCCAATCTTACTTTATTCTGCAATTTGTAGCAATCATTCTTAATGTGCCCACTTTCTTACAGAAGTTACAAATCTGATTACTGAACTTAGATTTCAATCTGTCCCCCTTCCAATACCACCATGAGAAACAAGACCTCTCCATCTCTGGTCTCAAAAATCAGATGTTTCATCTTCTCTTTTGAAAACAAAGCATCATACACCTCTTCTATGGTGAGAGTATCACGATTATGCAAGATAGTATCTATAAATAAAAAAAACAATAGGATCAAGGCCGAATCTTCTTCATCATACTTTATTTCCAAAGTTTTCAAATCAGTGACTATCTCCTTAAATACAGCTAGGTAATCTTACAAAGATCCACCTTTTGCCATGCGATGAGAGTATAATCACTGCTTCAGATCCAATTTGTTTGTTATACTTTTGATAATGCACAATTGTTCCAATTTCAACCATAAAGCAGCTGTCGAAACCTCCTTTAAAATGTCCTAAAAAATGTTATTCGAGAGATGAAGATGAAGATGAAGATGAATATGAGAAAGTGTCTTCTTATTTTTCCATAATTTCTCATCAGCAATTAAAGTTGTGAGGATCTTGTCAGCTCCCAACAACACATCATCCAAATTCATCTGTGATAGTACGACTCGCATCTTAACATGCCACAGCGTGAATCTGGTGCTTCAATCCAAAAGCGGAAGTTATACTTCATGAAAGCCATCAAAAACAAAAACCTTGAATAAATCAAACTTTACTCTGTGGAACCGCTGAACCTGACTGTGATACCACTTGTTGAGGACTGATGGGATTGTTATGACACCACTTGTTAAGGATTATGTATTTCTTCGATCCACTTGTTGTAATTCAAGATTGAAATGTCGAAGTTGTATGGTAAAATATCAAGTATATGATCGTAAGAAAAAGAATAATAAAAGACAAGAAAAATTGAAGAGGAATTCGGAGATTTTATTGACTAGTGAACAATGATAGATAAATATACAATTGATCTAAAGTTCTAGTAATAACCGAGGCTAAACTCTCATATATTCTCAAAATCTCTCAATATGTTGTTGAATATATATTTTGTGAAGATACAATGTCGAATATATATATGAATCTCTTTTGGGAGTTCTAGAAGAAAAAGAAATAAAATTCGAAAAAAAAATAATTAAAAACACCACGGTGGCTCCGATTCGGGCGCCCCGACGCCCAGGGCAAAAACCAAGCAGAGGCGCGCTACGATGCCCATGCCTCGAGCTACAGCGCCGTGCGTTCTGTCCCTTTTTTTCGCTCCAAGTTGTGTTTTTCATCTCAAAGTCCTTTTATAAACCAAACTCCCAATAGGACTTCGAGATAGAACAACTTGAATAAGACTCCAATAGTGTTCCAAATTGAATTTCTCTTGACTTGCACTTCAATTAGAATTCTTCAATTATTTCAACAAGGAATTCGAGTCAAACCCAAGTTCTAACATGTGATATACTTAGATTGTTATAGATTGGTTGGCTTCCTTGCTAGTTTTTATCGAGCTGCTAACCTCGTGTACATTTTTACCAACCTAATAAAATATTAATTGTTTTACCACGAAAAAAGGCAAAATAAGAGTGAGTAGGGAGACAAAATCAAAGCAGTTTTGTTTGCTTTACTTTTTGAAGCAAAATGAATTTAAATAACTTTAGATGTCATCATTGGGGACAAAATTTATCTATGATTTCTTTAACTCTATGAATGGTGGGGTAAAACATGGGTCGGCAGAACCCATAGAGAGAGAGATGGAAAGACAAGGTGGGTTGGGGGTAATAAAACAATGACAACTTTTTATTTTCACGGACTAAGGTAAATGTCATGATGATTCAACAATTGATGCATAATATGAGAACCATATGTGTCATTTGCAATAGATACTCCAGAAACTTTTTACTTTTGCATAAAACTTTTACAATCCAACTAAAAAAGTTACCTAACAAAAGAGTAAATAGCACTAAGAGGTACTTTATGTTCAAATTTATTGTTGATGATCAGTTATATAATTATTACTATGGTGGGTCTTTCATGTCAAAGAAGATATTATATTTTTTGATGATAAAGATAATAGAGTAAGTTATAGACACTTCCTATGAAGTTTATGATAATTTCAGAGCATTTCCTAACTTTTTAAAAGTTTTACAAATCTCCATTACTTCATATTTAAATATGCATATCTCCTCTTAGATTTATGACAATTTCATAATTACCTCTTCCCCCTTTTAAAAAAAAAAAATTACAAAAACCTCTATTTTCAAGTTTTGAATAACACATACTTCCATTAACCACTTTTCTTTCACATGTTAGCATAAATAATAGTATTAATAGTTAAAACTCGCTTACGAACTTTCTTCCATCTTGCGACTCTTTTAACAATAATGTAATACCTAAAATATTCTCATAATAGTTCCAACTAAACCAACAATCAAGTATACTGATTCTTCAAAATATTTCAATATTTTGTTGGTTTGAATAATTGTAATAGGAACAACAGATGGAGGGATTCTACTTCTTCAAAATTTCGTAATGTTATTTCAAACATTGCCACTATTATTTATGCTAACATTTGAAAGAAAAGTTGTCAATGGATGTATGTGTCATTCAAAACTTAAAATGAAGTGGTTTGTGAATGTTTTTAATAATGGAGGGGCGTGTATCTGAGATTTCCATGATAATGGAGATATGCGTTATTAAAAATTGGAAATATGGGAGGTTTGTGTAATTTTCTAAACGGGGCGATGTTTGTTGAATTTCCTCATTTAAAAAAAGGATGTTTGTGTAATTTTTAAAAGGAGGAGTGCTGTTTCTGAAATTATCATAAACATCAGCAAAGATCTCTACAACTAGCCCAACATATATTACAAGTCTTGGAAGACCAAGTTTTTAAAAATTAGGCTAATATATAAAAGTAAAAACTTCATGTAACTATTTTTTAAGTCTGGGTAGATTTATGTGGGTTTGTCTCTAATAACAAGTAGATGTATTCTAATTTACGTAGGGTTTCACTGTAAACATTCTTTATTATGTTATAACCATAGTTGTCAAATTCGACCCAGACAATGCAATAGGTCAATGGGTTAGAGGTTCAACCGGTGACCCTATAGTTCAATAGGCGGTCATTGCATAAAAACCTACAAAAAATATAAAGCATAAAAAATTTTAAGGGCAAAATTAACATTTTTAATTTATTTTTCACTAATTATTTAAGTCTATAAAATAATGTAAAAGGTTGGACCAAAGTTTTTTTAAAAGAATATTTTTATAAAAGTTATAAATAATTCATTAGATAAATATAAGTTATTGCACACAAATAATATTACAACACTTTATGTTCAACTGATAAAAAACCCATTATTTTCTTAGAGGTCCAAGGTTAAATTCACTTAGACTTAAAAATTTTGTAAGACGATCTCAAAACTCAATCAAACCGGTCAATCGGTCTGAATAAATCGCCGATTAACTCGGTCAAGACCCGATTTTGACCGAGTCAAGTACATTTCTATCCAATTAATCTACCCAACCCGATCAAGGATCCAGTCCGCCAATTTTCCAGTCCGATTGGCCGGATCGGACCGAATTTTATAACTATGGTTATAATCATGAGGTAGCGTATATATGTTGAATCTTATCATTTAAAGACATTATTGATTAAATATGGAAAATCTATTTATCTAAAAGTATGTTTGACAAGTGTCTATACTCAAATCACTAAAATTACTTTTAACTCTCGTGTTAGCGAATTTTGATTAGAGCACATGAAATGTAATTTCTTCAAGCTTTTCAATGCATTCTCTGTTTATTGACATGACAAGGTAAGTGTAATTACTTTATTATTATTAATAAAATGTTCCACCACGTGGTTGAATTAAAAAAAAAAAAAGGTTTTGGTCAAGTTATATCTCATTGAAGGTTTGAGAAGTGCACAATAAATATTTGAACCTATAGCCCTTATTGTTATATTATCATGTTGAATTAATAAAAAAAAAAAGTACTTGAGAAAATTTTCTAGTAGTCAAGTTCCCCTTTCCAATCAAACGTTTGGAAATAAATAAGGATTAGTGGTGTTTGGAATACCCCAATGTATGCCTTTTGAATCTCAAATCAAGACTGCATAATGATATATATAACGATAAGAAAAAAATAAAAAAATAAATAACAAGAACCATCTAAATTTTATTTTATTTTATTTTATTTTATTTTATTTTTTCAAAAATCGTCTTCTACAAAATATATACTTAAGTATGGAATAATTTTGCTTTTTATGGAATGTTTTAAAGGTAACACTTAAAATTCAATTTCTTTTGTTGCTTCACGTCTTTTCAAGTAATGACTCGCATTTAACAAGATTGTTGGTGGGAGTTCTCCTGCAATGACTTAAAACATATTTATTTAATAAAACAAACATGAAATATCTCAAGTTCCAAAGCACGTTACACGTCATTTTTCTTAACATAATATTTGTCCCTCGCTGTGAATGAGTGGATAAGGAAAACAAATATGCCTCCAGATACAATATAACTTCATTCGACGTATGTTGGTGTTTATACACTTAACACAACAAAACCAAACACGAAGAACATAAAAATTTATGAGATGTTTGTATTCTAATTCTGTAATATTTAAAATACAAACAATAATTTTGGGAATTCAAAAATTAGATTTTGAGTACACAAGAAAGCAAGGAAGATGGAAGTTAGAAATCTCAAACCTTATTTCAG
Source organism: Fraxinus ornus (assembly GCA_903798235.1). Classification (NCBI taxonomy): domain Eukaryota; kingdom Viridiplantae; phylum Streptophyta; class Magnoliopsida; order Lamiales; family Oleaceae; genus Fraxinus; species Fraxinus ornus. Next base: position 41,092 of record CAIGRF010093720.1, read on the forward strand.
TTGCATAAAATATCGATATTTGGTAGTTCTTTTGATAAAATATATCCTAAATTGTTGTATTTTATGTTATATAGGTAAAACTCAATGACTGAACGAGGAATCGAAAGAAATAAGCGATAATTGATGAAAATGACAAAATCCTAAGTTATAGAACCAAACTGCAAATTCAATAGTTGATTCAGACCATAAGATGATACTTTGAAGATTGTTAGGAGACAATTGGATGGAATTAGAACTTAAAAAGAAATGGAATATGATCAAAATCAATTTTCAATGGCACAAGTTATATTCCAAATTTTTAGCCGAATATTAAAACCCATATTTAGCACAGTAAATGTCCGAATTGGAAAAATTCTATTTATATAAAAGTTTTATCCCTTTGAGCTAGATTTTCAACGCACTTTGAATTATTTCAATCGGATATCGGTAGAGAATATTATGGCCAAAATACTGACTATTGTACAGAAACAAAATCTGCGTACGAATTGAACTTTCCTATTTCGATGGAATCCTTTGGGAAACTAATTTGGATGTGATTTTCAACCAATTCACTACTTTTACAAATACCTAACAACAGAATACATATGAGGGACATCTCTTATACTCTAATATTTATTATACTCTAATATTCATCATGTATTATCATCAAAAGAGGAGTATTCATAATTTTTGTGAGATAATTAAATGGGACTTGCAAGAATTCAATTAAGTGAAGATTCAAACTTGATTTTTGGGCAAAGAAGAGAAGGTGCAAGTGGAGATTCATCAAGAAACCATTGAAGAGATTCAAGATTTCAATTTCCATCTTCATCTTATTAATTTATCAAAAATTCGGGTTATCTCTTTTCACTTAAATATGATTTCTTGTAATTTCGATATGATAGGCTAAGTTTATACATTGTTAGGATGAGATGAACCATTGTTATGATATATTTAGTTTTTATTTAATTATTTTGACTTTAATTTGATTTGATTTGTGGATGTTTATTATCGTTTTTATCGTTCTTTTTAATTGCTTGATCGCCAATTGAATTGTCAATAGAATTTATTGTTATCGAGAGAGAAATAGGGTTTAAGCATAATATAATAGACATTGTAAGGTTCGATAGATAATAGAGATATACCTCCATCTTTTATATGGTTTCAATAGGTGTTCTAGTACTTGTTAATGCACTTATCATGTTTACATTTTTCATCTAGAGATAGAAGGGTCACATGAGGGGAATAAATTTAGTTTCTATCGAGAGAGGCTTTCAATTAAATTAGTAACATTAACCAACACAAATGATTTCAAATTGTCAATTTAATTGTTACATTAAAAATGGATTAATAAGGGG
>CAIGRF010093727.1:7019-24790 GCA_903798235.1 Fraxinus ornus
AGTAGGATGTTAAGGTTGGCATTTCTTGGAAATCTGTAAATGGGCTTTGTACGAGCGAATGATTTATTGCATGGGGGGATTCAGTTTGTTACTGTGATTGTTTTCTGAACGTTATAATAAATTTATGTTTTCTTTTCATGGGTTCGTGGATTAGAGAATCTTTAATGTCCAAAATTGTGATGGATATTTAAGGTCCACTAAACTTATTAAATAATTCTACCGCTTGAGACTTAGTGCTAAGAAGTCCATATATTGAGAAACTGTCTGAGCACATCGAGTTTTGCTCTAGGCATATGTGTCCTCTATCCTATATAGTTTTTTTTTGTTTTGTTTTTGATTATTAAAAGCTGAAGTTGTTATTGCTGCATAATTTTGGTAAAAGCAAACAATTTTTAGTGCAAAGCCTGCCACTTATTTAAGTTTACACATTTTGATTTGGAGTATCAGACCAAGTGGTACATGAATTTTATGTGCTTCGTGTTTGCCAAATGTGCTTTTATCCATTTTCAATTGATTAAGTTGCTGTCGAGATTTGTTCCAAGCCATTGATAATGCCACCTTAGAGAGCAAGGTTATTTGATTGCTATATGGATGACTTGAATTCTTGGAATAACGTGGAACTTAAGTTAAAACACACTTAACCAGAAGTGGAAGCAATACAATTACATAGTCAACTGGTAGCCAGGATTTACTGTCTGTCGTGTTAGCAGGTTTACATAAACTGTATGTAAAATATAAATATAGGATTGAGGACAAGTGAGCCCCCCCTTCCCCCTCCCACCCAGCAACTTTAGAGTTGGATTAGGCTTTTTTTTTGGACACGAATACTTGCAAAAATTTTACTGTGAAGATAAAACTTTTACTGCAAAAATCTATTAGGATACAAATAAAACCTTGGACTATGTACATTAAATACTGAAAGATAAAACTATCCTTGAGTCTAATAATATAATAAATCCTATGTAAATGAACTCTAAAAGCTTAATATCTCAATTGGTAAAAGTGCAAAACTTGATTGGGCATAGACCTATTTTTCTCTTATATCTTGATATTGTGGTTGGCTTGGTTCGTCAGAAAAATCTCAAATTATTTGGAAATCTGTAGTTTTGGCAGACTTTGTTTTTAGGGGTAGAGAGAATGCTAGAATTTTTGAGGGGGTGGCTACAGACTTTGAGTTTCTGTGGGATAGGATTTTGTGGGGCTTTTGTTTAGATGCCTACTCATAAAGAGTTTGGGGTTGTCCTATAATTTAGGGAACTGGTGTAATATGGCGTAGTTTTGTGGGCTTGTTAATTATTTCTCGTATTTAGAGAATGTTCTGTTGTCTCTTTTGTACTTTTTTATTTCTCAATTAAGTACCCAGTTTCTCATCAAACTTAAGCGCTAAAACTTGTTCCAAGTACACTATTGAAAGAGTCCCAGATTTTCCCTTCTTTTCCTCCATATATTATGCATCAAGAACAAAATAATAACGTCAAAGGTGATATTGGAATTGATCATCGGGATAAGCTTCAAAAATCTTGAATTTATTTTGGATGCAGCTACATACTTTTGTTAAGTTATCAACCCTGAGCGGTAGCTCAATTGGTCAGGCCTTGGGTTTGCTCCCCAATGGTCACAGTTCGAGTCCCCTCAGGGCCACTGAGGTGAGAAACGGCTGTAAACTTCAGGACCCCGTGGGATTAGTCGAGATGCGCGCAAGTTGGCTCGGACATCCACGGTTATCAAAAAAAAAAAAGTTACCTATCCTAATTATTTTTACTTCGCGAAATTTGTATTCTTGTAAAATTCTATTAAAGAACTGGAGTCCTTGTAAAATTTGATTTTGCCCATATTTATCTTATAAATAGAGAGCCTTGCTTAGACTTTATTATTATCATAAAAAAGGAGAGAGAGAGATTAGAGGAGATAGGTGTGCGATTTTCTCTTGTAAACCTTTTTTTTAATCATAGTGAATTATTGCTGCAACGTGAGATGACGTAGTCTCACATTGAGGTGAATATTTATAAATCTTGCATGTTCTTGAATGTTTATTTTTCTTTCTTCGAATTGTTTGCTTTCAGTCGAATAGAATTAGAGTGTATAATTCTCAACAACTTCTAATCTGTTATGGCTTTCTAATCTTATGCACACTCGTGGCAGGCTGACATAATCTATAATAAAGTCTAATAACTACATACGTATTTGACTATACATATTTTTTTAGTATAACTAGAACTTAGAATAAAGCTAACTTAAATTGACCCATTAAGACCTGAAGGCTCAAACTATAGGCTATATACTGAAATATTAAAATTGTCAGAACAACCATTAACTTTTAGAACACGGGAATTTCTTAACCAAATAATTGCCACTGCCTGCTAAATTGTAATACTAGATGAAAGCTGCTGCAAAACCATTTCTCAATGAAGGTTTGGATTCTCCCTTTCCTTGCTTATGAATTCTATGCAAACTGTACGCTAGAGAAAAGAAACATCGTTGATGGATATCATAGTTGCTCTTACATGGGTAATCTGTGGGAATCTCATCATTGTTTTTGCACAAGTTTGTTTAGAAGCCCAAAAGACCATCCAATTGGTCGTGCTGGTTAGGATCACTATATGACAGGAAAACAGAACTGACAAAAAGATAGTCTCTCCATATTACTTGCCCTATTATGGTTACTACCGTGTTGGCTTTCAAACTCCCTGCATGAGGATTCTTCACTTTTGTGCTAACTAGAGTTTTTAATCATTTGGACTCCATCGAATTTGTGAATAATTCATGTTGACAACTTCTTCCAATTTAGAACAAACGCCTTAACATAACTACAATTTCCTGTCCACGGTTAAGTATAGTATTTCTGATGGTGTCTTGACTATAATCATTTGTAGCCATGAAAGTCCGTTCTTCAGTGAAGAAAATGTGTGAGTTTTGTCGGACAGTCAAACGACGTGGACGAGTTTATGTATTATGCACTGCCAATCCCAAGCATAAGCAGCGTCAGGGCTTGTCAACATTTGCCTATGAAGGTCCATTACCTCCAACGTATGTATTTGAGTTTCTTTCTTCATTTTTGTTTATAAGTACATGCATGTGCATTTCTAAGATTTTCAGAAACGAAAGGTCTGTTCATTAGACTATTGTTGATTCAATTGGCTCATTTTTGAACTTCTATATGGAATCGTGATCCAGTATTGGAGTATCCTGACATGACTATTTGAAATACATAAATGCAGCAAAAAATAAGAATTTTCAAACGTTTGAACCCACGCATTTATTCATGATTAGCTATCTCAAAACATTTTTATCTTTTATTTGCTTTCCCTCACAAAACAATCCTTGCAGTGAGGGGATTCTAACATTATCTATAAAAGAAGCTATAGGTAGCTGAAAGGTCCTCCAACGAGCTAAGGGAGAAAAGGGAGTACAAATGGGTGGGTGACTCATACCTACTTGTTTGGATATGGGGAATAGTGGGCGTATATCTTCTTGGAATACTTTTGCTATCTTTTTGTTTCCTGGGTGTTTTAAATTTTCTATTATGTCTTAACTATGTGTATGTATGTCATATGAAATGTGTATTTGTGTTAACCGACCAATTTTGCGAAATAAACACATCCAATTTATATTGAGTCCAAATTGACGACTTCTTTACGGTTTACCCAAGGAAACCTCTAAGCCAGTTAAATCCTAATATCTAATTTATATACTTGATGACTACCCAAATGGTGATGAATTACCATTTTTCTGAACCTTTCCACTGTAGGTTACACTATAATTTGATCCTTCCACCATATGATGTTCCAGTTGGATAAGATCATGGTTATTTCTCTGTCTTAATTATAACCGCTGTTATCAAAACCGGACCGGAATGCCTGGTTAGCCTGAAAAAGGGGAACCGGGTCAGGTTGTACATATAAAACCATTTCATTAAAAACGGTGTCAAAACCTGGTCAACCCGAACTTGATTTTACTGGTTCAAGAGTTTTGAAATTTCCTCAACTTTTGCAATTTGATCCTCTTCAAATAAGTAACATATGATTCTGCATGGTCATCCAATATCTACAGATTTATTCTTCAAGTTTCCATTCTAACTATGTTCTCAAAGGAAAGGAGTTAATGCAATCCTATGACTCAGCCCATCCTCATCACCATTTCATATATGTATTTCATAAATGTTATTTGATTCCTAATATCTGAACTCTTGACAAAAAAATCCTTTAACTGCGGTCACGAGATTAATGTCTAATTCATTGAATTTTTAGAAAGGATGTCTTGGGGTATTCTCATGTCAATAATATGAAATTTATGATCCATTCAGAGTACATTTTGTGCTAGTTTTACTGGATTATGAGTACCCAGCTGATAATCCAAATACTAATAAATATCGAGAATCTAAGGAATACTTGTTTTATATTGTTAACATCTTTAAATATGGTTAAGGTACACATACATCTCAAGTCAATTTCCCTAGATTGGCCTTAAGACATGCAAGTGATACAACTTTTATCGTAATCATCACATAACTACTAGATGAATAATGCAAAAAAGATTGTAATGATTTCTTATTCAGTTTTTATTCATGTTCATTCCAAGTTTCTCAATCCCTTCCATATCTTGTTCCATTCTACCTTCCTGCTATTGTTTGCTGATTTCCCTGTTTAGCATTCACATACAACAATCTAATGAAGCTAAATATAGCATATGAATTTTGACGTGTTGATTCTATGGGCAGCTATGGTGTTCTCCCTATCTTTTGCTTTTGTAATTGGCAACATACCTCATTCTTTATGAATGAAATGCGATACTTTGATTGTGTTTAATGGTATCAATTTCAGTTCCTCGGTGACAAGTGGCAAGGAGGAGACATCACTCGCTCGTAGCTTCACAAATGGATTGCCTGCTCTTATATACAAAAAGGATGAAATGTTGTCAGTAACGCCTTGGTGGAGCCGTCTGCTCAATCCAGGCTGCAAGCAGTAGAAAAAATGGTAATAGATTGTTGATTTTTAAGAAAGCTTCAGAAATTGAACACAAGTTAGCTGTATTAGCTAGACTTATTTTTCGAATATTATAGTTCAGTATTACAAGAACTTTGATAACTTATGCCCGATTTATTGGATGCCTTTACGACGGTGTTGAAACGAGGAATATGCTTCACGAACTTTGTCCTTTGCTTGTGAGGCATAAGTGATATGCGAGGGGAACAAAAGCATGAAAGGTTCGCACAAAATATAAGTGAGCCAATTCCCTATCGAGGCTGGCTAAAAATTGTTATCAAGGTGTATGTGGGCAGGTGTTCAAAGCGTAACTTCAAAGAATACAAGATACGTAAGTTAATAAATAAAATGTGATATAATAACAAAATTAATTAAAGCTTCTTAGCTTTAATCTGTCAAATTTTCTAAACGAGCAAATTGCCCCCAAAGCCTTACATAGAATTTATAAATACTTTTGCCCGAGAGGTAAATCAGGCAAAATTCAAATATTTTCTTACCGCATAGCCATTTGTCCCTGCTTCGATTTGAGCATCAAAATTGTTGAGTTTAGGAGGCGAAAATTCTGGTTAGGTGAGATGAATTTGTTGATCTGATTTTTATAGTTAATAGATGGGTTTTGGCTGGAGCAAAAAATCAACTTTCTTGGAGCGTTTGCTTACGCTACAGGGTGTTTTGTATTCTTCATTATCTTGGATATTCATGGAACGTGAGAAGGTTTGATTTTCTTCAGTATATCACTTCTATTTCGATCAGCGGTTATCTTCATGCCTTCAGAGAGGCAGCTGTAGGAATTTAATTTAAGCTGCGAGAACAATTGACTAAGCCATGTCATAAGGAGTCAGTTCTCCAGACGAAATAAATGCAGATAAGACTAGCTCACTGTGTGTTCCATAAACTGGATGTAAGTTGCACCAAAAATACTGAATTGTCAGAAGCTTCACATGTGTGTTCCATAAACTGGATGTAAGTTGCACCAAAAATGCTGAATTGTCAGAACTATTCATTTGTCAAAAGCTTTACAGATTCTCACGTGTGGGGCTAACGGAAATAAAAAATGAAAAAATAATCCACCCACCCCTCTATTGTCTGAGTGTCTGGCAGGCTTCTGGCGAAAGAATAGTACTGTAAATGTAGAATCATTGAAGTTGCACACGGTATTAACTGAACCTGGCTTTGGATTTAGCAATTTGAACAATAATGGATTGACCATTACTTAATGAATATACTTGTAATTGCAATATGCATGGTCCATAGAAACCTGTCATAAACTCCCACTTCATTCTCTATTCCATGAGATAACATAAAACTAACTAAAATAATCGAAGAAGAACATCTTATTCTTGATTTTGATTATCGACATCTCTACAATTTCATTATAAATATTCGTCACGTAAAGGTTTAATTTTTATCGGAAAACAAAGTTCTTTAGCTTGCCTTTTCAAGGAAGCCAAACAAAAGCAAGAAAAAATGGTTTTCTTAAAAAATCATTCATTTCACATTGCCTACAGACAGCGATGTAATCTTGAAAAAATATATAGACATGATTAATTACAGATAAGGTGCTGACTCAATAATACAAGTAATTATCATTAAACTTTACACCTATTACTGTCATATCATCAGCCACTCTATCAGCCCACCAAGTTTAAGCAATTAATTAGCATATAGTTGTTCATCAATAAGGTTTGCCTTTTCCTATTCTCACCCTGTAAAACACAGTCTACTGCGTGTGATATATAGAATTCTACTGTAAATTGATACATATTTGTTAAAATATTTTCAGGGCTTTGTTTTTAGCTGATTTATGGTGGGTTCTGTGATCTGAGCACAGTTGGAATTTCATTACTCAAATATATGTTTGGATATATGATGCTGTACACTTCTTTCAGCGCCTGGATCAGTCAGATTCATACTTGCATTGGGTGTGTACTCTGATTTTAATCAATTTCTTCGAATTTAATTTATGATTTTTTCAAGGAATACAGATTGGGCTTATCAAGATTGATGTTTTAATTGATTTGGTATTTTGAAACTATTGTTTCCATTGTATTTTACATCAGTTTAGCTGCATTGTGGGAGTAATAAATCTTCAATGAACTGTCATATTTAATTTTTAGAACTGAAAATTTTAACACGTTGTGGTAGTAATAAATCTTCAATGATAACGTGATATTATTTTAAATGCTAGGTCATTGCTCTATTTTTAGTAAAAAGCCTGTTATGTTTTACTCTATCTTTTCGTAGTTAATCAGTAAGAAATGATGGTAAGCCTGTCAGATGCAGAACCCTTACAAGAGCTGTTAATTTTTAAGTTGAATAAGTACAAATGATCAATACAAACGATATCTTTGAGCTGAAATGTATGATGCAAGTGTTTAATATGTTTCAGAAAATTCTTGATTTAAGTCTTAGATTTTTGAACGTTGATTGTGTTTGAGTGCATTTTTTTAATTGAAACCACCTTTTTCTTTGACACGGGCAGGTGAATTTTTCTGATTAAAATTGTATTGGAGGAGTGCCATTCATTTGCGAATTGAAAAAGTAGGACAGCATGGGAAAAAAAAAAATTCCTTTGTCTGCAAAAGAATGCCTCTCTTGACTAGTTCGTTTTTGTATTTCCTATGTAGTTCATAGGACAGTAAAATGAAATCTAATTATTTTCAATCCATCCTTTTGATTCTTGTGATTTCCATTGTTGTCCAAATAGGTAAAATTTTCAAATCCATGCATTTGCATTCATATCCACTGAATTGTTTCCCAAGGCTTACCTTAAACATAGCTAGGAACAACTAGAAATCGACAGTAGCAGTCGTTCATCTAGGATATAATTTCCAATAGACATATATTGTTGATTAATAAGAATTTGACGAGGAAGACTGCCTGCTTGATTAGTAATCTGGTGGCATCAAACTGAATTATCTACTTGTCAGAATTTATTGCAAATGTGTATAACCAGGAACTGTAACAGAGCAGAAATTGTTTTGGTTGCTGTACTAAATCCCAACCAATCATTGCGGTGGATGAGCCCTCAAATGCACTAAGAATTCAAGGTCTGGCAGTGAAGAAACCAAGCATTTCGGAAGGTTTTTGGAGCACCAGCACGTATAATATTGACAATAGCACCCTTCTATCACAGAGAAGCTTTTCATCAATCAGTATATCAAATCAGAAGAGCCAGAATACTGGTATCAGCAGCACAAATGACCATTCCGATTTCATAAATCATGGCAAGTTCTGTTGACTGTAGTATTCCATAAATAAACTGATTTAGTGCCATTTGATGCATTATTTACACAGGATCATTCAGTCTTTATCAGTAATTTTATCTATGGCTTGTCTTTGGTGCAAAAGTACATTTGTGCATATTCAGTTACATTCGGGCTTCGTGTCATTGAACTTTGCTGCTTTTAAAAGTTTTGTAATTTCCTGGATGCAGGTCTTCTGCTTTGGAACCAAACCAGGCTTCAGTGGGTTGGTAATAAAAGGTCTCAAAGCCGAGGAAAAGTTCAGGACCTTGTAAGGTATTTATATTGTGCTATACATGTTTTCCACAAAATATTTAGATTGTGAATCAAAATTATGTCAAATAATATGTTTGATGTAGATAGAGTCCGATAAATACAGTTATTTGAGTGTAGGCTTCTACGCAAGTGTGGCAATTGTACTATGAGATCCCTTGTGCATATCCTCTAGAACCCCTGACATGCTTTTTTATTTTCCCTGTATAGTATTGATGCTTTGAAATGCAATGTTTTTTAATTGTTATTTGACACTAACTTATACTGAAATTATATTGTAACGCAAGTTATGAGAGCCTTCTGGGAACTAGCAAGAAATTCCCTCAGTTGATTCCTCTCTCAGTGAGTCAATATTGCAAATCCTTGGTGCCTTTTTTAATATTTCTTTTACAGTATTTGATGTTAAAAGACTGAACAATCCAATGTGCTCCATCCAACAGGAAATGGTTGATTTTCTTGGGAATATATGGGAACAAGAAGGGTTGTATGATTGACCAATCCAGTTCCGATGATTACTATCTCACTCGATAATGACTTTTCTGTAAGTTCAACCTTTCTGAAACATTTGATGTACAGCTCACTAGTACAGGATTGAAATATTAGAATGTAATATAAAGTGCAGTATTTTATGCTGAATCTTGTTTTGTTTATCGAATTGTAAATGCCACAAGTCCTTTTGCTAGGGATTTTGAATGGATTAACCCATAACTACAGGTCAATTTGCTGAACAAATTTTCTTTTCATGCATTTCTGGCCTTATCTTTCTGATTTGAAGAGGGAAATATGGAGAATTTTCTTAATGTATGTTCTTTAAAATCAGGTGGGCACTCGTGTAGTTGATATATATATTTGCTTATGCATTGATGGTTTGGCTGAAGCAAGGGATGGTCTTTAGACCTCCCTAGACATCATTGTTTTAAACTGAGTTAGTTCTATTGCTTTGATCTAGTGTTTGGTAGGTTTATAATGTACTAGTTTATGGTCTTATGAATGTAGCAGCGCTTGCATTTGAACACAGTAATATTATGAATTTGGTTATCTTTTGTGCCAAAGCTTGCAAGTTGTCCTTAAGCATCGGTATTATATAAAATGCCTCTAGCAAAAACATTGTCTTCTTAAAGTGTTGAACACATTTGCCATATGCTCGCCTAACGCTATTGGTACTTGTTGCTTACAAAGTTGTATTATTCCTTTTTCTCTATTTTGTCTAGAAATTCTTTGTACCTTTCTATTCAGATATCTCGTGAAAAGTCGCCTTCAATTCATCTCCTCCTATCATTTCTATGAATGTATCGTTGCAACTTTTCTCTTGCAAGCATCTTAGTCAATTCCTTCATAACATTTGTTTTTATGGTATAAATCATTTTTAAGATGTTATGGATGACGGGTTACAGAAGGACCGTTTTGTTTTTGTAGATTGGTCTCCGGTCATTACTCTTTCCGTGTTCATATTACAAATTGTATATATATATATATATAGATTTGTCATCAAGAAGAAATTCATTATATATTTCCACCCAATTTAGTTGCACCCACACAAGTCTACAAAAAGAACCCATAAAGATTTGGTGGTTGAAATTTCAGTCTTGTGCTTATATGAGAGTTGTCAGTTGTTTGCTCAACCAACACGTACCACAAATTTTGAGTTTTTCAAATCTAGGTAGCCCATATTTGGAGTAATTTTGACGGTCCTCTCACATCGCAGGCCCCACCCCCATGTGAGAGGGCTGTCAAAATGTATGTGTAAATGTAGCATTTCTCTATTTGGAAAGGATTTGCGACAAATTCTTTCCATCATGGCTTGTCTCTTGTGCCATAGGGTTACTTCCCATATCCATGCAAGACCTTTTCGACTATGAAACATACGTGATTTGTTGGATAAGGTAGACTATTTTCAGGTTCAGAGCCTTTGTCTAATAGTGGCTCTAACATGTCGACGACAAATCTAAGGACACGTTCCGATTTTCAAACAAGTTTTAATAGTTGGTTTCACACTCAGCCTTTTAATAAGAAAATATTATTGATAGTAGATTGGGGTGGATTACCTACCCCTCTCATACCTCCTATAATTTCCAAAATTTGGAATTCCTTCCCCCTTATTAGTTAAGGGGATGAATTGTTTGGTATATCCTAACATAAATTTTGAATATATGTTGAATAGATACCAATATTAAAAAAAAAAAACAAAACAAAAATGGAGTAGTTGGTTTGCAAACCAATTTGGTTATACATAAAACTACAAAAATACAAAACGTTTAAAACAAGTTAAGAACTAGCCAACTGACTCGAAAATCGGCAAGTTCACCTTACAACTTTATTTTGAGAAGTAATGAAAGGACTAGAAACTTATATTGTCAGTTAGATACATTAATATTCATGATCTAAAAAATCGTATCTATCGTAATTGAAGAGTATCAAGTACATTGAAGTAGGAAAAAAAACAAGTTAAGAACTAGTTGATTAACAACGTAACCTGTACTTTAATCTTGATCCATTATCTTTTCCAAATTGATACCATGGTTGATTTTAAAACAATAGATACAATATTTTAGGGTTCACCTACATTTGAAGAGAGAAATTTTCTTGTTCTTGTTTTTTAAGGAATGTTTAATATAAATAATTATATAGGAATATAGGATAATGAATGAGAAGAAGTAAAAAACTAAATGAAATATCGTGTGCCAAACACTCCTCTACTGTCGATCATTTCCATTTCTAACCTGATTAAGGACAAACCCATTTCCTAGCATAAATTTCTGTCTGCACATTTTTTATCAATGCGTTCTTAATTAGTGCTAAAACTCTGTCCATTCATTCTCCCACTCTCAAATATTCCAATAGTTAAGGGCATGTTCACTTTACCATTTTCATATCGTTTTCTGTCTACGATTTTTCAAAACAGTGAAAACGCGTTCTCTTTCCCATTTTCGAAAACTCGTTTTTGAAAACAAGTTATAATTTTAAAAAAAAAAAAAAAAAAAAATTCCAAAATTAGTGTTCAGTTATAATCAAACCAAAATTTTCAAAACACGTTTTGGGTGTTTTCAAAAAAAAATTTCAAAATGTCAAAAAGAACACATTTTCAACAATCTCAAAATGGACACTCAAAACACAAAACCCTAAGGGCCTGTTCTCTTTGTCGTTTTCGGGCCGTTTTCTATTTTCGATTTTTCAAAACGTCCAAAACGCGTTCTCTTTCCTATTTTCGAAAACGAGTTTTTGAAAACACAAAAAAAAATTGCACTGAAAACACAAAATGATGTTTTTGGCGTTTTGGATGTTTTCTGTACAAAACTCGAAAAATTTGAAAACACGCCAAACACAAACCACTGTTCAAAAATGAGGTTTCTTCACAACCCAACCCAAATTCAATCTCTATTTCCGTCTTCTCTCTTCTCTAGAAGAGAATACGCCGGCGATCTCTTCTCCTCTACCACTGGACGCTACTATTGGGCCGGTGCCGGCGCCGGAGTGGGGACTGGGGAGGCAACGCTGCTGTGAACACAGCATCGCGAGCCATTCGTCGCGACCCATGGGAGGCGACGCTGCTGTGAACGTTCGTCTCTGCCGCCTCTCTTCGACGCCGGCGACGTTCGTCTCTGCCTCCCCTCTCTTTTTTCTGTAGTGTTTTTTGCTTGGGCGTTGATTGGTTGTATTGATTTTGGTTGATTTTGGTGGTGGTAGATGGTTGATGATGGTGGCAAACGCTGAAGGTGGTGGTGATGGTGTTGATTTAGGTCAATTTTGGCAGTGCAAAGAGGTTGTGGTGATGGTGTTGAGGTAGGTCGATTTTGGCATTGCAAAGAGGTGGTGGTGGTGGAATTGATTTAGGTCGGGTAGACAGTGGTTCAAGGTGGCAGAGGTGGTGTTGATTGAGGTCGATTTTGGAAGTGGTGGTGGTGGTAGTGGTAGTGGTAGTGGTGGTGGTATTGATTTAGGTCGGGTAGGGCAGAGGTTGAAGGTGGCAGAGGTGGGTGGTGTTGATTGAGGTCGATTTGGTGGTGGTGGTGGTGGTGATTTTGGCAGGGGTTCATGGTGTTTGTGGCGGTGTTGTGGTGGTTTCTTGAAAAAACTATTATACACAAAACATTGTTTTGAGTTTCAAAGTAAACGTGTTTTCATAGTTCATGTTTTCAGAAACACTTTTCCAAAACAACAAACAGAACGCATTTTCAGAAATTTCAAAATAGACACTCAAAACACAAAACACAAAACGAATTCAAAACTCAAAATAGAAAACTGAAACACAAAGAGAACGGCACCTAAATAACTTCAAAACTCAAAAACACAAAAAGAATCGCCCCTAATTTGCTCACTAAAGTGTAAACGGTTGGTAGGATGACTTTGCCCACAGTTAAGGATTTTAATTTTAGGAGACAATAACTAAACAATTATATAGGCATTCCTTCTTTAACTACATAGATATTTATCAATTTTATTTTGTGCCAAAAGTTTTTCATTTCAAGTTTTAAGATCGAAAAGAATGCATTTTTGAGCCCCATTATTTTGAAAAAAAAATGTATTTTTGAATAGTGATTGATGGAGAATGTGTGATTAAAAAGTAAGGCAAATTTTTGAATGTGTGTATAATATTATTTTATTAATGAATGTGTAGTTGAAAATAAGTGAGAAAAAAATATATTTTGAAAATAAAGAGAATCAAACAAGGGCTAAATATCTGGCCCTAAAATTTTGACATTTTGTCTCTCCTTCATGTTTCCTTATATTGAAGATAAAGAATATAATAAATAATTTTGTCCACTTTTTAAGTAATTCGTGTAATCAATTATATCACAAAAAAAATAAAAATAAAAATAAAAATAAAAAAATGAAAAAATAAAAACAAAAACAAAAAACATTTACTTTAAAGGTCAGCATTACCCTTTTTATGCGAACTAGTCAGAATTGAACTTGTATTGTACATTATTTTTACATATTTTATAAGTATTGTAAAAGTAATATTGATACCAATTTGTTGGAGAATTTGACGAGTCTTAAACGAAGTAAATAAAATGAAACTTAGTATAGATATTTAAGAAAAAAATTGTACCTTCAAAATTTAACTTCTATGATTCAGATTTTTTGCAATGATGAAATACTAGAGATGAGCAATATTTTTATATTACATTTGGTATATAAGAATTGATTGTTAATACATGAATTTAAACACCCATTAAAATTCCCAAATACATGAAGAGGGATAAATTCATCTATAATAACTATAGATTCATTTAGATCACGATTCATCAAATTAAGATTCATTAAGTCTAGATTAATATGAATTTTAATTAATTAAGAATTAATAACACAAAATCCATATATGACAACGATTTTTTAGTATTTATTTCATATTGAAAAACGAAAAGTAAGATATTATTGAGATGATTAAATTGTCGTAAGGTTAAAATCATCCATCTTCGATGAAATTAATTCAGCCTGTATCTGCAAGTAAAGAAAGATTATGCTGCCATTACACTTGAAATCAGCAAACATGAAGAACTTTCACTCTTTACATTTATTAGCTTTTTGAAGCAAAATTTTGTCCATAAATTCTGTGAAGTGATGCTTATAAAATGACATACTAACTCCCTTGAAATGACCAAAACCATTGAACCTATTCCAATAACCCCCATAGTGATATTTTACTTTATATCTCTTTATTTTAAACACCATAAAGAATAGGGGTGGGCGTGGGTTGGTTTTTGCCCCAACCCAACGTGGTCGGTTTGATCTAAAATCAAACCAACCCAACCCGTGTAAATGTTGAAACCCAACCCAACCCAACCCAACCCAATCAAGTGGTCGGGTTGGGTTGGTCGGTTTGCCTTTTTTTTTTTCCATTTGCTATTGAAAATTTCTTCCAAAATTAAATTGTCGTAAGGTTAAAATCATCCATCTTCGATGAAATTAATTCAGCCTGTATCTGCAAGTAAAGAAAGATTATGCTGCCATTACACTTGAAATCAGCAAACATGAAGAACTTTCACTCTTTACATTTGTTAGCTTTTTGAAGCAAAATTTTGTCCATAAATTCTGTGAAGTGATGCTTATAAAATGACATACTAACTCCCTTGAAAATGACCAAAACCATTGAACCTATTCCAATAACCCCCATAGTGATATTTTATTTTATATCTCTTTATTTTAAACACCATAAAGAAGCTCGCAAAGGAAAACATACATATCAAGGTATGTAAGTCATATCTATACAACTATCTTAGTCAATTTTTACGTCGTTCGATTAAAGCTAAACTTGTAAATTTTGTAAATACATAAATGTGCGTAATTACCTAGTCATTTTCAAAGTAAGTTATATCAATGCAGCAGCGTTGATCGAATTCTATGTCGTTATTTGTAAGTTAATAAATATATCTTCTATTACAAGTCAATTTTAGCAATGAGTTCTATTTGTAACAACATTATTAAACAACAAATTTTATGGAAACTGCTCTCGTTAGTCGTTACAGAAAGGACGACTACTCTTGTTATGGTGGAGGCAACCTATGAGCATCGATTTTAAGTCACTTAGTTAATATGGGTCGTGTGAACATTGATTTTGACAAGGAGGACGAATGTTTAGTTCGAAGTCGTTAAATAATTCTAAAGTAGATTTAAACACGAATATAATTCTAAAAAGGAAAAGATAGTTGCAAGAAGAAAAGTAGGGTTTAAAGGCATTATCATTCCAACAAAAATGCATTGCGTCTAGACAAATTGTTTTACTCAAAACAAGGATAACGTTATCTAGATTAAAAAGTTAGAAGTAAAGTATGGAGAAAAAGAAATTGATAAATAAAGAATTTACATATGAAAAACTTGATAAAATTGACTTAAAATACATAGATGTTTCTTTAATTATGATACACTGGTTTGACCCTTTATTTGATCATATTATGATGCAACCAAATTGATCAAGTTCATTGCACTCCCTAATAAAGACAAGTACATACCAAAATTTTCATGATAACACCCACTCCACGTGAACCAAATTTTGTCTTCGACACGCATACTTGTGTACGAGATCACAATAATTTTTAAAAGAATAAAGCTATTTGTACATCTCCCTTCACCACTTGGCTGACGATAAATGATGTGACGGTTTTATAAGGAGGTGTACACGTAGAAAGATTGTTTTTAACCAACAAAATCGTTAATTATGGACAAAAGAAAATTGGCCAATGTCTCAATTATTTTAATTCTATACATTATTTTGATACATATACGAACACTAATTATTGTTGGAATAACAAAAAAGGAGATTGACGTACGAATGTTCAAATTTTACGTTGAACTGGTGTCCAATAAGTCAAATATATATCTATCACCAAATTCACTTAATTTAGACAAAAATAAATAAATAAAAAAATTGGAATTTGCTCATGAGTGGGTTCTGTATAATTTCCATGCAGTTCATTGAGACGATTTACATGTTTTGAATCCTACACTTTTGACTAAATAGCCATAACTAGCCACCTTCACGCACCACAAATTTTGTTGTTCAAATCTAATATTACGTAGGCCATGCACTATCTCATCTTTGGAAAGGATTTGCTACAAATTCTTGACATCGTGGCCTGTCTCATGCCCATAACTATGTTGACCTTTTTCACGATAGAACATGTGCGGTTTGTTTGATAAGATAGTTTGTCTTGTACAATTTCTTTGTCTAATATTGTGATTTAATCATATCAATATATTGTTAAGTTATAAAATCTAATTATTGTCGATTTTAGATATATTAGCTTCATTTTAGATGATATATGACTGAAAAAAAAAATCAGGAATGTATGTGATACTCAAAATCTAAAAATTAGTGTTAGGCAATTTGTTGTCAAATGACCTCCCTGAGCGATGATGAAAATTTTGTTCTTTTATTCAGTCGGCATCGGCCAATTGACTGAATGTATATCAACACCACAATTACTTGAACTTTCCACGTAACCCACTTGGGACATTTGAAGCAATCTAATTTAATTAGGGTTGCTCATGACTCAACTCAAATAAGAATGGCTCTTACGATTTGCTAGCCCACTACTATGTCTTATTGGGCCTAATCTATCTTCTAAAAAGCCCACCTAGTCCTATTATATACTACCTGCCTCATTACTATTCTAGGTATGAGAATAATTGAAAGCCGCCCCTTTTGTCTTGAGAAGTCGAATCCTCTCCTCTTTGTGACCATGTGCATGGGCTTTGTGCCTTGCCCGTAAGATCTTCTTCTTCTCTTCTAGTTAGCCTTTGTGGTTAACCTCCTTCGCTATATTCTTCTCATCCCAAGCTCTTTGTTGGTTATCTATTGGTTAGAGCAACCATTTGGAAGTGTGTTGTTTGTGGATTGTTTGATTGATCGACTTATGGTGTTGATTGAAGACTGAGCCCGATATTCCTGGCGCATTAGTGGCGATTTCTACCTCACATCTGGTATCAGAGCATTTTGGGTGAGGTGAGATCTGTTGAAATTGAAGAGAGAGAGGATTTTCTTTCAAGTTTCTGCCACTAATTTTTTAAATTCCGGCTAAACTACACACCTGATCGAAAAATTGAGGGTAGACCCATTCCCAGCAGGCCGGGGCACACCTAATGGAGGTGGCGGTGATTTTTCGACGGCGGCGCATGGCAGGGTTTTCCGACCAGAATTTTTCGAGCAGTTCGTTTATTTTATCCTCCTGAACGTACTGATATTGTTACTTTAGTGTTTCAGATTTTGCAGAAAATATTGGATGATTATGCCCTTTGATGATTAATACAGATTCGAGATTGTAACTGCACAACACATTTATTGAATTACTTTAGGCCATAAATTACGGCCTAAAGCAGTAAATCCGTAACTCTCGAGAATTACGGATTCAGACAGGTCCGCTCTGAAAAATTGGCTAATCCTCTTTTAATTTCAGTACTAGCGCGTCATCTTATGGGGTGACCGTATGGGGTAACCATTGCTTGTAGGGGTGTAAGCGGTTCGATTTTATCGATTTTTGACAAATTTTTAAACCAACCATTTAAACCGGTTTGAGAAAAACCCTAACCTAAACCAAACCATTTTGAACGGTTTGAAAAAAACTCAAACCTAAACCTAACGGTTTGGTCCGATTTTAAACCGTCGGTTTCGCTGTATATTTTTTCGTCTGTCTACTTTTATTACAGTAATTTATTGAATTCAATATATATTTATACCTTACTAGCAATAAATCTAAAACAAACTAAATATATATATTACAAATTTAAATACCAACTAAATCAAAGTGAAATCACAATAAACTAAAATATAGTT
>CAIGRF010093740.1:0-11004 GCA_903798235.1 Fraxinus ornus
CGACAACAACTTTCATTCATTTCTACATGGATTATCTTTGCAGGCCTCTCACAACTCTCTATACAAGAAAACTAAACAAATTTTATAACCAATTGTGGAAAAAATTATCACTTTAATAGAAAATTTTCATAAAAAATGAAATCAAACGGACACCAAACTTTCAATATTTTCCATGAAAAATTATATCAATCAAACACAATTAATTACAATTTTCAGTAAAATAATTTCTAGACAAATCAATTCCCTGTAAAACATTTTCTTTCCACCAATTTTTCACCTTTACAATCAAATGGACCCTAATTATAAAACCCCAGAAGACATTCAAGTACTTAAAACAATGAAAGTGGAGATATCTCAATAAGTTATGTGATTATGAAAAAGAAAGAATCGAAAAGACACGTTTATACATGATGTATCGCATCATATTTTTAATAGTGAGAAATTGAAATAAATTTGTCAAAGCACATAGATCGAAGAAACGATTGACAAAATAAAAAGACACAATTCCAAAGGCCGAGGTGAATGCAATCACAAGTTTATATCTTATTATTACGACAATGTAAGAAATTTGAAATGTGGATATAGTCAACTCATCTGACATAATTATTAATGTTATCCCTGAAAGATTTAGCCCATGTTTGGTATAAATTAAAATCAGGTTTTTAGTTGATTTTGATAAAAGTTGATGAAATGTGTGGTTAAAATTAATTATTGATTTTAACTTGAAATTAAAATAAGAATTTACTCCAAACCAAACATGGGCTTAATGTACATGAAGCATATAGATCAAGTGATAATATCGTGAGGGAAATAAATACGCATTGTACATTTTTTACTTTAACCAATGTTTTGTCTCATTGAATTTTTCTCGCAAAGTTTTTAATGAGACAATTTTTGTAGCATACTCAAAAGAATAATTTATTCTTTTTCCTTCATTAGGATTTTTCCCAACGAATTTTTCCTAATAAAGTTTTAACGAGTCACACTCTTTGTGCATGTAATGATGTCCATAACTTACAAGGCAATTACCTTCAAAATAACAATCTTATATATTACAAATTGTGTACAATTTTCAAAGAGAGCAACAACACAATCAATTCTTCAATAGATCACCATGTGACTAAAGACAAACGAAGATTGACAAATATCATATATGAAGATATTGTTTGAAGGATATAACAAGACAATACAAAATAAATTTCACAAGAATTACAATATTGAACACATTGGCGTACAAGATATGGATAACTCGATAAAAGAATTTTCATTTATTAAAATTAGGAAAGCAGTTGCACTCTATTTCTTTAGCTCAAGTTTTGTTCCAATTAATTTTCTCGACAAGATTTTAACGAGACAGACACTTTATAATGTACCATTCAAAGAAGAGCGTTGTAAATTATATATTTATTAGTGAATAACATTTATAACTCATAATCTGAGTTATTATTACTAATGTATCTCTAATGTTTCTTTATAAATATATGATTTTGGTTCTCAATAAAATACACTTAAGCCTTTTGGCCTCTCTATGTTCTTCTCTCTTTTTTAATTTCTTTTTCCTCTAGTTTATAATATATTTTTAGTATATTCTGATAAAAAAATGATGAAATTTTGTGAATATCATAAAATATGAGACTAAAAATGAATTTAAATAAAATAAATTTCAAAAAATTGGGGCCATATAGGGACTTCATAAGTAGGGATGGTAAAAAAACTCGTCAAATCAGGTACCCGCGGAGCCCACTCCGAACGGAGTGGGGACTACTCTTTTAATCGGGTATTCGGGTTGGGGACATGGCAGGGGACTTCGCCCTCGGCGGGTACGGTAACAAAGGCCTCCATTTAATTTAATTTTTTTTAGAATTCAATATTTTAAATAAAAAATTCCACGAAATTTCATCGTTCTAATAGAAGATTGTTAGATTTTTAGTGGCTTGTTGCTTTAGTTAGTATAATTCCGCAAGTAAGGTCGAACTTAGTTAGTAAACGCGTTTTTCAAAGATGACAACTAAAATTATATAAGAAATATGACAAACAATAAAAGTCTTAATTTACAAAATATATCTGAATAATTTAACTTTTAAAAATAAAAAGAAAAACTAATTAAAAAAATTAATAAATATATTATTGTTTCGCTTTAATGAACGAGGACAATAAAATGAATTAAAAAAATTAAACGGATAGTAAATGAACAATGGCCCTATCCCGTCCTCCTTAAACGGGTAACAGAGCGAGGGAAGGCGAGGTTGCCCCGACCTCGACCCTCCCCTTTGCCATCCCCATTCAGAAGTTTTTTGATCTCATTTTCATCTTTAATTTCCATAACAATTTCGATCAATATAAATCACGATACTTCAACCCTTAGACCAATCAAATAATTGAATCCCGAGTTGAATCAGAGACAAATGATTCTATTTTATTTCTAAGCAATTTTTTATTTTGAGTAGTGCTACTTGTACAAAAAAATTTACAACTTTGTTGATAAAATAGCAAGTGGCGGCCCCCTATTGGGGGGTGCCTGTTGCGGCAAGCGCCCCCCCAATAGGGGCCGTCACTTGGACATATTGTCAACAAAGTAGTTACAAAATTATGTACAAATAGATTTATTGTTTTTCTTTTTATGCTACATTGAGATTTTTATAGATAGTTTGACAGATTTATACCTATGAGAATTTCATTCACAGCTGAACAAAAAATAATTTCAAACCAACCAATACAATTTTGCCACCTCATCATAAAAAAATATTCCACCCCCCTCCCCCCTCCCCCCCTCTCATCTGAGTGTTTGTGGGGGTTCAAGAACCCCTACAATAAGCAAAACCCAATGTATAAGCTTCTTATTAGCCGTTTTGGCCCCATTATTTCACGTGTTACAACGAGAGAAAAAGTAACTTTTCGATGAATATGTCGCATCTGTTTGGTATATATTGAAATTTTCATTTTCATTCTTCTACTCATTTTTAATCACACATTCTTTAATAAAATAATATTTTCAATAACTTTTATTTACTTTTTAATCAAATATTTTTTATCAATTTATTATTTTAGAATACGTTCTTCCAAAAAAATAATGGGGCTCAACACGAAATTTTTTTGATTTATATTTAATAATATTTTATTTAAAAATTATGTGGTTGATAAATCAGGGGTACATTCAGACGATAGTGCCTTCATTCCTCCAGCTCCGCCACTAACCTCCGCCGCAGCAAAAAAAATCTATTTTAATCTTTACGAAGGAATACAGTTTTCTTTTTGAGAAGAAAAAAAGAATTTATCTCGGTTTAATCCGAGACTGAAATGTGGAGGAAACACCATGGGTTCAGCGTCATCAATTGAAAAACCCCAAAATGGAAATCTAGGGTTAGGGCTTAAGAACCCAGAATCGACTCCGATTGATCCGATCAGTGATCAGAGTGGTGTAAAGGAGGTTTCTGTTTCCGAAATTGCCCCTGGGGAGAAGAGTGATTTACCAAAGGGTATTGAAGAAGAGGTGAAGGAGAAGGCTGTTGAAGAGGAAGAGGTGAAACTGAGGGATACCATTGAGAGAGATATTCATCAACTGACTTTGGAGCAGGCAGAAATCGAGGCGGCCCGGGAGAAGGGTCCTGGGCTTAATGGTGATTGTAAGGAAGGGAATGAGATAAAAACCGTGAAAAATGAGGCGGCCCGGAAGGAAGGTCATGGGCTTAATGGTGATTGTAAGAAAGGGAACGAGGTAAAAACTGCGGAAAATCAGAATGCTGATAAAGAAAAAGAGGTAAAATATGCGGCAAATGAGAATAATGATGAAGAAAAAGATGGACAGGATGTGCAGAATTGGAAGGAGGAAGATAGAAACGAGGGTTATGATGAGAATGAGTGTAGTGATGAAGAGGACGAGGGAAAAGGGGAGTCAGGGAAGGGAGGGGGGAATATAAAGTTTAATACTAGGTGGTTTCAGTATCCGATGAAACCCGATGCAAAGGGCTGTTCGTTTTATATGAAAACAGGGTCGTGTAAATTCGGACCAGGTTGCAAGTTTAATCACCCTCCCAGAAGAAAGAATCAGGTTTATATATACATCGAGATGCGTAAATTAGCTCGTGCATTAGTGAATTGAGTGTTTTTTGCTAAAAGATTTACTTTTTTGAATGTTTTTTTCCATCAATTGGTTTTGATTGAATGACGCTGATATGATTTTTCTGTGAATAAATTGGTTAATTTAACAGAATAGAAAGGTCTGTCTAGATAGTGTCTTTAGTTTATTTTTCCTTTGGTTGGACATAATGGTTTAGGTGCAAGTGTTTGCTCGTAATTGAATTTGACAAAAAATAATGAATGACTTAGATAAGTCATCACTGGTAACCCTTTAATCAAGTATTTAGCATTTATAACCTGAGTTGATTTGAATAATTGGAAGATGGAATCCAGTGCATATATATAGATGCATGCTCACACAAGTGTGCTTGAGTGCATGCACGTGAGTCATTTGATTGATCAGAAGTAGTTGAATTTCCTAGAATGTAGTAAGTTGTGGTTGATTTTATCGGTGCATACATTGTATCATCTTCTTCTTTGTTTGATTTCTCTTTATTATATAGGTTCAAGTACTAGATTGGTAAAAATGGCTTCTTTTGCTGCTGAAAATAACGACGCTAAAGGAGTGATTTAATCACTTTTTATTGGATAATGCCCATGGTTGCAATAAGTTTTGGTGTTCAATGACTGTGTTTTTGAGATCGAGTTGGTAAAACTATCTGCAATTGGAATGTGTGTGTGTTGACTGTTCCAGAAGTTAAAGATTACATTTATATAAATAAATATAAATTTTGAAGAATCATGACATCTGTAGACATCTGCATGTTTGTGTATGCAGTATGCATGAATGCATGTCTTTTTTGATCGATCAAATGCTATAATAAATTCCTTCTTGTCTGCAGCATCTCATTTTTATATTCCTTAACCATGATCTGTGATGCACATGCTACATTGGTTCAAAATTTTGCATCCTAGTGTATTCTCATGCAATATATGAACTGAAAATGAATTTGTTTCATTAACATTCATGTTTTGTAATGAATTTGTTAAAATTCATTGATTAATTAAATATTCTCGCTTATCGTGGAATTTAGCTTCGTATAGTTATTTATTATGAAATCAAGGAAATATTGAGGGTTACGTTGACTTTATATTTTCTTTTATTCATCTATGCATTTTCTTTTGAAGGATGTTAAGCAGAGACCAAAGGGAGGGGAAGGAAACCTAGAAAGGGCTGGACAGATTGAATGCAAGGTCATTATCAAATCTGTTGTTCTCTTTTGGGTTTTGGTCATCAAATATATTTATCTATGAATGTTTGTGATCTTATTTCCTTCAAGTAATTTTGTTGACACGCACTGTAACGTAGATTTGCCTGCTGTGGTTGCTTCTCAGTATCAACTTGACATAATAATAATATGTAATGGGGAATGATTTGTATCAATGCAGGAAGTCTAACCCTGCAAATAAGAGTATGTCTCGAGATTTGAATATCCATTGTAAAAAAAAAAAAACCTATGGAATCATTTTGACATTATTGCTTACTCTTCTGAAATATAAGAAAGAAATAAGTGGATGCGTTAAGTATGTTTATTAGTGAAAAAATTAAGTGAGACTAGGTCTAAATATAATAGAAGAAAAACTGTAATTGCTGGAATTAAAGAGAACCAAATAAGAAGAGTAGTAAAAATCAAGTGGGTAGTGAAGAGAGAATGGATTACTCCATACATGGGTTGAGCAAAATCATAGTAGTCCCAAATTTTGTCTACAATAAACCAGGACTTCGAATAGGCAACTGTTAAATTTTTTTTTTAGGACTAATCCTAGATGACTAAGAATTTCAATTAAAATTTAAATAGCGGCAAAAGTCCAAACTGAAGACTCGTGCTAAAAAATTAAATCCAGATATGTAAATTTACCAAAAATATTTTTGACCCATAACTTTGATGAATATAAGAGAACATAAGGACTCTAAAACATAATATCGCGTAATTAATAAAATTTTAGCCTTTTTTACAGACATAAAACTTGGCATAAATTTCAGCCTATGCTTCATCATATATGCTCTCCATCCTTCATGTCTCAAAATGAAGTTTGGCATTATCCCTTAGCATATTTTCTGCATCATTCTCACGTATACTCGAGGATACTGGTATTCATTTTGAAGCGTGACAATGTAATAAATCTCAACCGCTCATGTTGTCTTTCTTGAGGCTTGAAATATGTGAACTCCTTTGACTTCATAAAATCCAATGAAGAATTTAGTAAGGAACTCTCTCATTTTTTTTTTTTTGATAACCGTGGATGTCTGGCCAGATTGCGCGCACCTCGACTAATCTCACGGGGCCTGAAGTTTACAGTCGGTACTCACCTCAGTGACTCTGAGAGGACTTGAACTGGTGACCATTGGGGAGCAATAAGGAACTCTCTCATTGACAAGCTCAAAACTGTATGCAAGAACACAATCACTTAGTTGGTGGCCTTTCTGGATATATCTGTCCTCCTCCTACATAAATGTCAGAGATGACTCCTGTCTAATGAGCCCATTATCCATGAAAACATTTACCAATGTTGAAGATTTATATATGAGCAAATAAATTCTTGCCCATACTTACTAGAATTTTTAATGAGGTGGTTCAACATGATATCGTAACACCATTCGATAAAAAAATGAATAGGGCATGAATGTGAGTGGTGGGTGTTGGAAGATACAATTAAATAAATGATTTTCTCCCATCTCTAAGAACTCGAGCATTTAGACGATGAGGTTCAACAACTAATCTATCGATCTGTCGAGGGAGGACAGGTTTTGCCAGTCCTATAGTAGTACGCACTTCAAATAGGACTAGAAGATTACTGCAGAAACAAGGACTAGGTTTCAGCCTAAGATTTTGATCTTATTGTATGTGTAAAATATTAAATTTGAGCTTCTTTCGTTATTTTTGGATGTGCCTTTAATATTTTTTCTTTTTTCCTTTTTACTTTGAAGAGTCTTTGGACAATGGGTATAACAAAGGTGCAAATATATTCATTTACTAAGGTGTTTGTCATTTTTCTCCTGTCCATAGTTGTTTCTAGTTTCCCTTGGTGTTTTTTCCCCCTGAAGGCGAAGCACGTTGTCCTTTCAAAAAGTAAAGCTCTTCATATCCAATTTTGTTATCATTTTAGATGGAGCTTCAATGCTGTGTGTTATTCAAGCTTAACTTCAGTGATAAACCACTGGTAGCTGTTTTATCTGATGCTACTTCTACTTGAACTCTTGGCAGTATTACCTGACATCAGGGGGATGCAAGTATGGAAAGGGTTGTAAATACTATCATGGCACAGGCAAAATTTCAATATCATCCCCTATTTTGGAGTTCAACTTTCTGGGTCTGCCAATTCGACCGGTATAGTCTCTTTGTACAGTCCAAAATTTCTCTTTATGTATTTCTTTCAATGTAGGGTTTGGTTGGATTCAAATCTATTGATAGTTTCTCTAATCTAATTAAACAAGGCCATGACTTTGAAAAAAAAAAAAAAAGGAACATTTGGATGTAACTGTTTTCTATAGACAAGAAACAAGATTCCAGCCTAATTTGGAAGCAGTGCTACAGTAACAACAAACTAAAGCTTATTCCTAATAAATTTGGGATAAGCTACATGAATTCTTTTTAGCCCATTCAACCAACAATAGTTCTCATAGCCAAACAAATTTCTTCAATGATTTATAAATTTAGTCTGCTGTTCAAAAAAATAAAAAGGGTTTTTCTTTTGTCACAGGGAGAAAAAGAGTGTCCCTACTACATGCGCAATGGATCCTGCAAGTATGGATCAAACTGCAGGCTTCATCATCCTGAACCTACTGCAGACCCTGGAGGTGATCCCCCACCACAAGGTTTTTCCTCGTCATCCACCTCTTCTTGGTCTTCGCCAAGGGCATTGAATGAAACTGCACCTTTTGTACCGTCAATGCTTCCTACGACCCAAGTTGTACCTTCTCCAAATCCAGAATGGAATGGATATCAGGTATTTGTTATCTTTTCATTGTTTCAGATTACCTTATGGATCATTGTTGTAGATATTGTATTCTTTTAATTCTTTGTGTTGTGTGTTTGTGGCACTTGACTATATTTTCTTCCGTAGGCTACATTTCCAAGAATAGTCAAAAGTCGTTTCTTCTTCTAATTGTTATAGGGTCTCAGTAAAATATGTTAGAGGAGACAGAGATAGACCAAAATTAACGCTACATGTTGTGGGTGCGAAGATCTAGTTGAATTGGACCTTCCACAATAGAGAAAAAGACTCCAGGGAATAAGGCTTAGCTGCTTCTTTTATTCAATTTACGTGATAGTTATTATTAAGAGATTGTAATACTTCTATTTTTGTCTATACGTCCTGATGCTTATTTAACCTACAACTAGATAACATATTCAGTTGACATAATGAAAACAATATTTGGCATAGGATATTTGATTGTTAATTGCAATGCACTTGTAAGTGATGCTTTCATCTGTCCTTTTGTTACCCTCCTTGTACCACGTTACCACGCTATTCTACACAAACTTTACTGGCTAATGAGTTAATTTCACTTCAAAGTGTGACTTATCAGATACATGCTTTTTCTGCTCTCATCTGTTCCTTTTCTTTTTGGGTTAATTGAGGCTGCATCCTACCCAACATCAGAGAGGAGCTTACCTACACCTCCAGCATTTTCCATGAACAAGATACCAACGGATATGAACGTCCTAATTCAACATCAAGAGGAGATGGTAATCGAAGACTATCCGGAGCGTCCTAGTGAACCAGAATGCAGTTTCTTAAAAACTGGAGATTGCAAATACAAGTCGAATTACAAATTTCACCAGACAAAGAAACGCATCTCAAAGCCAAAAGCAAACCAGTGTTCTCTAAATGACAAAGGCCTTCCCCTTAGACCTGTAAGTTTATTTGTCTACAAGTTTATGGAGTATGTAATGATAACATTTACGTAGTATGTGAAGAATGTCATTCTTCATAATACAGGATCAGCCCATCTGTACATATTACCATCGGTTTGGAATTTGCAAGCATGGACACGGTTGCAAATACGATCATCCTGCTAACTTTACTATTTCACGGCCACCTTATGACCGGCCTCCATTCAACTCTCAAAACTCCTGATGGGGTGGGAATCATCGCTATGAAAGGAAATGGAATGGGATCTTCAATGTAGCATTCTAAGAGTATTGTTACATTTCTCTAGTTTCTAGGTTAAAATGACCAGGAGTTAAAAAACAAACTATCGAAGTTTCTGCTTGATTTTTGTATATATCTGAACCACAGGAGTTAAAGAGACTGGGCTTCATGCTTTATCTTTGTTCTGTTTTCTTGAAAGCTCAAGCAGAGGATTACAGGATAGAGTGCTCGGTTTCTGAGGCTCATTTACTTCTTTATTTGATTGTCATTCCTTTGCGCATGTTTGGTAGGCAATGTAGGTTTGTTTGTTATTTTTAATCCAATTCTTCTATATGTTACAAACATCATTTAATGAATGTCAAATCATCAATTTTTAGTGAAATCTGACAGTTGCATTCATTAATCAAATTTAAGTGTAATAACCTTATAAAATTAAATTGCAATTACCAACTTAAAATTAGTGGTGGCAAAAAAGCTCGGCGGCTCGCACTTTTAAGTAATTGAAACATTAAAAAATTGCAAACGATTTATTGGAGATTCAAATATGTAATGAATAACAATTCCATCTATTGATCACCTTAATTCTTAATTTAAGATTCATAACCTAATGTAGTGTTCGATTGAATTCTTTTATTGTATTCAATTTACCACTCTCGAGTTCTTATTGAGTATTTAACTAATTAAATTTCATATCTCTATGTGAATCAACTTTAGCTAAATGAAACACTAGTTCTAAGAATTCATATTATGACCGCAATAATTAGTAAATGTATCTCTACACGTTATACTAATTTACCGAATTTTACTATATGTTCTAAATCTAAAACTCACCTCTCGATTTGTAAGAAACTCACATTATCATCAAATTAGTGACAAAGAATTCAATGCATTGAACTCATAATAAAATCAACACATATAAGAAAAATTACAGAAATCTTGAATAGAAAAAAATGGATCACGAGTCGACACATTGATTTCCCTAATATGAAAATTAGTTACTCATATTGTAAAATAAAAACACACAAAAGTGGAACAATATTACTAAAAATTGACGAAATGTGAAACAACTTGTATATGGCGCCTCCTTTTTTTTTTTTTTTTTTCTCTCCTCTTTTTTTCCTTTCTTTTCTTTCCTCTCTCTTTTCTCTTTTGTGTATTTTTTCTTTTTCTTTCCTTTCTGCTGGCAGCCCTTTTCTTTTTCTTAATCTCCCCTTTCTTCTTCTTCTTCTTTTTTTTTTTTTTTGCTCTCCTCCTTTTCCTTTTGCTTCAGTCGTGGTCTTCTTTTTCTTTTTTCTGTGCCTTTTTTTTTTTTCCTTTTTCCTATCCGTGTCTCCTCCTCTTGTTTCTATGTGTAGGTATATATATTTCAAGTGGAAATTACACAAAACATAATTTTAATGTTTCAATTTCAAAAATCAGATTTGAAATTTTTTTTATACAAAAAGCAGATATACCTATTCTTTCTCTATACCGTACCTTCTCGTTCTCTCTTCGTCTCCCATCTCTTTCTATGCTTTCCATTAGGGCTGTAAGCAAAAATCGTCAAATCGAAAAATCGAATCGAAATCGCATTTTAGAAACCGTCGGTTTGATGCCACGTGGACCCGTCAACGAAATGATTTTGAACCAAACCAAACCGGTCAAAAACGGTTTGGTTTAGGTTTGAGAATTCTAATTGCTATTTAAAACCAAATCGGACCGGCGAAAAAAAATATAAAAAAATAAAAAGAATGATTTTTTTTTTAAAAATTCATCCAAATATGTAAAATTCAATAGTTTTGTCATTTGTGTGTATTTTTGTCAATTTATAATTTTCTATTACATATATAT
>CAIGRF010093740.1:34243-48581 GCA_903798235.1 Fraxinus ornus
GAGAGAGAGAGAGGCGGCGGGAAGAGAGAGAATGAATTGAAAGTGGAGATGTATTGGATTAATTGATTTTAGGGTTTGGGGTAGATTGGGTAGGGGGCATGTATAAATTAATTTTTATGATAATATTATTAATATTTTATTAAATATAAAAATTCTTTATCTAATTTAAAAAAATCTGATTTTTGAAGAATGAAACTTAAAATCTGATTTTGGAAAATGAATCTTAAAAAGTAGGGAATGGTGTAATTTCCACTATATATATATAGTCAAAAGATGGGCCTTGGGAGTCTTGGGTGTTGTGATTTTTAAATTTCAGTTTTAGCACTTATATTTCTTTTTTCTTTTTCGATTTTTTCTGAATGGTTGTGTCTGATCAACACAACTTTTTTTCACAACCGACACAAAGGATAAGGATGTTCGTTTTCTATATTTATATAGAAAAAAACGTCTAATTAAAACACACAGAAATCCTGCATATCAATCCTTCATAAAATTCTGTCTGAGAGAAGAAAACACTAAGTATAATCGTCAGAACCAAGAATCGAGTGCTCGATTCTTGGGAACAGATTGTTGAATACTGGTGGCAGACGCTCATCGAACTACAAGCACAGGAGTAGGGGCGAATTTCTGCTATAGGACATAGCGTTGCGCTAGCCTCAATCTAAAATTCAAGTCAGTATCATTTATATTAATTTTGTTATCAATCTGTATATTGCAATAATGGTATTCTGTTTATAAATTCGTTGCATTATTTGTTCTGTCTAGTTTCTGATTGTTTCCAACAATTGTTAGATAGAAAATGAGGTTTGAGGAGTTTTATATATATTTGAAAATTACATTTTGGTGATTTTACAATGTTTCGAATATTCAACATAGTCTACGAGGTAATGTAAGAATGATAAATCAAATGATAGAATTATTGTTTACATATAGCTTCAGTAATTTTAATAAGACTGAGTATACAATCATGTTCTTTCATTGGAATAGAACGAGATTATTAAATTATTTTGGTCAACCAAGATTTGATTGGATTAAGATTAATTTATTGGAGCTTAGTTTAATTGATCTCATCATGTCCCTTGGTAACTTCAAATTAAATAAGAAGCAGAATAAATTATAATAATTTATTATTGTCTATAGTGGAGTTAATTAATTAATTGGATGGAGACGTGTCACGTGTGCTACGCATATGCTATTCATATATGGAAAGAATTTGATATGGATTAGAACTAAAATAAGGATGGCCAAAAAACCGTTTAACCCGATATCCATGGGGTCCCGTCCCGAATGAGGCGGTGATTACCCACCTAACCGGGTAAACGGGGCGGGGACGGGACGAGGGTTATTGTCCGGAAGCGGGTATGAGACGGGTACGGGAAATATAGTCCCCATCCCGTTTAAAGTTAATTTCAAATTTAAGTTTTTTTATCAAACAAAATAATAGATTAAAAAGGAAGAGTCCTTATAGTAAATGGATGTCTCCATATTCATGTAATGTCCACATTATAAAGTCTTTACAATTTTTTATTTCTTAAAGAACAACAGAGAAGGCCAAAGGGTTTGAAGGTAGAATCAAGAACAACAAATGAATTTTCTGTAAAGCACCCTAAAGTAATTCCCAAAACACGTATGCCAATACAAGAAGTAATTAAATTCTATTTTTTTCCCCCAACAATTGGTGTCAAATCCTTGGTTTGTACATGATTTCGTCTATCAAGAATTGCATAGTTTTTTAGTTTATGAATGTATTAGTAAAGGGCGATGTTAGGATTATATGATTTATTTTGTAATTAGAATAGATGATATATTGTTTTTTAATAAAATTATTTTATCGAGTCATGTGACAAAAGAGGTTGATTTCGACTCCATAATTTCTCATTTGATTTTAATTTTCGTAATAGAATTAGGTTTTATATTTCTATTGGTATTGGTGTTACAATTTTGATTGGGAAGACCAAGTTGCAATTTCGACTCAGAGGACCTGATATGCAATTTTCTCTTGAAGGACAGGACATCACCATCCCACAAATCAGAGGACCAAACTTTGATTTATCTATTTTTAATGTTGATTCATTTTTGTTTTTTTCTGTTTTGTTCAATGTTTTTATTTATATTTTAATGTACGTGTAGTCTAAAGTTGATTAGTTCTTTGTTTTTTTTTTTTTTTTTCTAAATAAATAAGTAGCTATAGCACCACAGACCATCCTTCCATACCAAAAATCTAGACTCGCTATTGTATATAGTGTCTGTCCGGTGCATATTATTTTTGCCAAAATATGGATTTTTTGCCCGTTATAGCCCACAATTTTTTACCCTCTCTCTCAGGCGTGGAACCCACATTTCTCTCCAGCGGCCATAATCTTGATTTTAATCTAGAAAAATAGAGATACCAGATAGGGCCATAGAGATATAATTGCAACATTTATGCCTAAAGAGCAAACATAACATTTATTATTACATATTTTCATTTTCCCTTTGATCCTCTCAAGGGAAAAATCTATACAAATTGACTATATTATTCATCAAAAAAGTGATTTTATTCAACTATCATTTTGTGGAATGTCTTGCTTTCTTTCAATTTAGAGAGAGAGAATGGTAAATGGGTTGGTGTGTGGACTGATATGGTCCATAGCGAGTATGGCTAGTGCCTGGCTGGATTTCTATGTTAGTGAAATACTGATTGGGAAAAATTCATAACTATCATACTTTTAAGTTTTAACTACAATTTTCAAAACTATTTTCATCCGAGTTTGTTTTTCGTTCGTTGAAATTGAGGCAAGTCTGTTGCGAAAAGCATTAATTGGTGACTGCTACTAAATTTATGTTGAACAAATCATATGTGGATCAACGATTTGTGAGTATTTGATTGTACATTCTATCAAGTATATATTGTTACTTTTCTATTTTCAATTCTCGACTGTAGCTGGTCGGTGATTTAAAATATGATTTCGACAATCTTCGTTCTATTGAAAAAACGCATTGCTTATTTGTGACCAACAAACTTAGTTGTGCTTATTTCATATCCTTGTCTACAATTTATTCAGCATGTGACCTCGACATATTGGTGACCAGCACAGTTATTTGTGCTTATTTCGAGTGTAAAATATAATTAGATTGTGACCTTAATTTAATTATTTTTTATTTGCAAGCAACAAACTTAGTTGCACTTATTTCATGCATTTGCTGTGTATAATATATTCAGTATGCTACCTTAGTTTATGCACTGCTTATTTGTGATCAATAGGCTTATTAGTACATATTTCGAGTATAGAATATATTCAGTTTGTAACCTCTGAAAATTGACTCTTATGTGACACTTTTTTTATGGTGGATGTTGTGACGTGAGTGGCTGTTCACGAAAATATGTTCCGAATTTAAATCACCGCAAGTACACGATTCGTTGACAAGCAATAAAGTGGAAATCCTAGAATTTCGAGTATCGTTCCCACGAGAATTGGTTTAACTCGATTTCTATTATCAAGACCTTAACCGAATCTATAAAACTGAAGATGATAGTTGACGTAAATTTTAAAACTAAATTATGATTAAATGCAATTTAAACTAAAATTACGAAATGAAAGCAAAAATATGTCGAATGCAAGAGTTTGATGAAATTAATGAATGAAAATTGCACTAGGATCCCGAATCACCAATCAAAGTTCCCTTTTAACCCCTATTTCACAATTTGATAACACGATGAATTCATCGAAGAATCAATGTTTCTAACTTATCCAACAATTTCTTTCGAGTAGAGTTGAACATATTCTAGCATACCCTTTGACTATATTTCTGTGACAAATACAATATACAAGAATGTATGACGTTTTGTAAACACTTAGAGATTCACGTAAAGTATAGCGGTATATTTCTATCCCCTATCGGACCCTACGATAATTTATACCTTGTAGAATCTATTTTCCTTCTTTCAAATGCATACAATAAATCACCCAAACTCACATAATCACATGCATTTAACTATGAAGACAAGAAAGTGTATATAAATCATTCAACATCCATCAATCGTGTTTGAATATCAAATTGCAAAATAGAAATTAAAAAGGTCACAATGCGAGGTTCATCGTTCACCTGGTACATAAGAAGTCTAGCCTAGTATCCAAAATTAGCCAACCTATCAGCAATTTGGTTTCTTTCCCTCCAAATATGTGAGAGAGTGACTTCCAAATTCTGATTGCTTAAACCCAGGATCCTTTCTCCACTTGTTGAAATAAGTAAACAGCAGCTTTCCAGTCAGATTCAACATATTCCTTAGTAACCATTCTCCACACAAAGTTTAAACCCAATGGCCCTGGCCTTAAATTCTGCTAATACTAATAGGATGGAGCAGATATCAAAATAGTCATAAAAACATCCCCTATAGAATTCCTTAGAATCCCTCCTCCTGCTGTCTTGCCATCTTCTTAAGTGAACCGTCGCTATATATTAAGTTTTACCCTGCCGTCTGCTGATTCCTTCACTGAACAAACTGGATTTAGGATGAATCTCCCACTGTAGATTTATTTGCTGTAATAATATTGGCTTTTTTGATAACTCCATCAAGATTCTTCAGCAAACCTTCCACATGCTCAGACTTTTCGAAATAGTTGTAGTACCCATGTCGGACACGACACGACACGACATTAGTATGGCTATGAGATATGTATTGGATCCTCCAAATTTTAACCGGACATTTCGTTATTTTTGCCGCTTCTTCTTTCTTCTCTTTCCCTTTTTTTTTCCTTGTTCCTTTTATTTCCCTTTTCTTCTTTCCCATTTTAGTTCTCTATGAACCTAGCGTCGTTATCGAGAGGGTGGAGAAGGGCAGCAATGCTAGGTTTTCCCTTTTTCTTCTTCTTTCTATTTTCTTTTTTTTTTCCCCTTCTTTTTCTCACTATATAAGTGGTTTAGAGTTTTGTTTGTATAAAATGAAAACAAATTTCATAGAATGTTCCACTAAGTTCAAATTGCAATTAAGTTCTTCATTTTCTATTTTATATAACATTTAGTAATTTCCATAATTGAAAACTAAACCCAAAATCTTATTTTATTCGTGTTAACCCCTTGTTCAATACAAATTTTCTTCTTTGTAAATAATTGATTGTGGTCTATTCAAAATGACATCTTGGATTAATAAAAAAACTAAAGTTTAAAAGACGTACTCACGTAATCGTGTCCGAAATTTAGACTATCTTTAATCATGTAACGTATCATACGTTTTAGAAAATAAAAATCCAACACTTAGATACATACATGATATCCGTACTCGAGTCCGAGTATCATAGACTTTGGTAAAATACATCTTAGGAATAGTAGATTGATGGAGAGTGTGTGGTTGAAAAAGAAGGAAAAATTATTAACGTGATGAAAAATATTATATTATTGAAGTATGTGTGGCTGAAAATGAAAATGAAAATTTTAATGTGTACCATACATGGGCTTTATATCAAAGATAGAATTGTAAGCATATTTTGTTTCTTAGGACCCGTTTGATTCATATTATTGTAAAATGAGAATGAAAAATATAGTCGTTATTGGACCCCACACAAAAGATAGAAATTCAAAATCGATGGCTTGATGTGATGAATAACGACCATATTTTTCATTTTTATGGATGAAAAATGAGAAACAAACGAGGGCTTAATCTTTTTATAGGTGTAGCAAGTTAACTCGCGCTCGACTCGACTCGACTCGACTCGATATGAGCATGAACCAAGCTCGGTAGCCGTTTGATTCATAATGAAAATGAAAAATATAGTCGTTATTGGAGGACCCCACACAAGAGATAAAAATTTAAAATTGATGACTTGATGTGATGGATAACGGTCATATTTTTCATTTTTATGGATGAAAAATGAAAAACAAACGAGGGCTTAATCTTTTTATAGGTGTAGCAAGTTAACTCGCGCTCGACTCGACTCGACATGAGCATGAACCAAGCTCGGTGGGTTGAGATGAGCTCGTCAAACGACGAGTCGAGCGGCTCGGTCTATTTAACATCCTAGTAAAGTAGTGTTACCGAATGTAATATATATAATGTGCGCTTTGTTATTTACACTAATGGATATTTTGGTCTATTTAACTATTTTTAAAGACATTAATAATTTTTTAAGCAAAATTTATTTTTGTCACTAAACGAAATATATATGTAAAGTGTACATATGTATATATTATAAGTTTTCCTATTAATTAATATGTACTTTTCCTTATTTTGATATAAATAAGATCACTCTAGTTAAAAATAAAATAAAAAAAATACCATATATAGACTGTTATAAAATTAAAAAATTATAAGATGACAAAGTCCATAAATGATGTGCGATTGTATCAAATTTTCAAGTATTTTTTGTCAGAATTTTCGTAAAATTTTCTTTTGGGAGTTAAATTAGATTTTGATAAAAGTCGGTAAAATATATAGTTGAAAATTTGTGAATCTCATGAAATATATGTTTAAAATTAATTGTAGATTTTGACTTTCATAAAAATCTAGATTTTAGTTTCTATCAATTGTAGGCTTAATTTTAAACTTTTATTAAAAATTAAAAAAAGTGAGAAATTTTTTCAAACAATTCCAAAAATTAGAAACCCTAGCTTCTTAGAAATTTCACTGCATCGATCATAGCTGCTCATCTATGCCTATGTTTCATCCGCATTTTTTCAAAAATTCATTTTTCCAAAACTCATTTTCAATTACATATTCTTCTATAAAACGATATTACACATAAATAGAAAAAAAATCTTATTTTTTAATCACACAATCTCCAGCAAATACTATTCAAAAATGCATTTTTTGTCCAAAATTAATGGAGCTCAAACAAGGGCTATAGACACCCATTTTATGAAAGAATTTGATTTAGAATAGTAATTGATAGAAAAATATGTGGTTAAAATGTAAGAAAAATTTTTGGGTTTATGTGTAATATTATTTTATTGATAGAATGTGTGGTTGAAATGAAGAAAGAGAAAAAAATGAGAAAAAGAACGA
This sequence comes from Fraxinus ornus, assembly GCA_903798235.1. Classification (NCBI taxonomy): domain Eukaryota; kingdom Viridiplantae; phylum Streptophyta; class Magnoliopsida; order Lamiales; family Oleaceae; genus Fraxinus; species Fraxinus ornus. The sequence goes on from CAIGRF010093740.1 coordinate 41,223, forward strand.
AAAAAGAAATGGATGTCAAACAAGGACATAAAGAAAAGAGGTGAAGAGGAGTAGATAGTTTCCTTACACAAAAGCTAAGAACAATGGTTTCCAATTCCATCGCATTTTTCACTTCTCAAATCATTGCCATGATAATTTTCTCCTCTTTTCTCTTTGACATTTCATCTGCAACTAATCCTCCTCCACGCCCTCTTAAGAAATTCTACGCCTTCGGAGACTCCTACACCGACACCGGCAACACCCGGACGGCCACCGGTCCCATCATCTTCAACTACGTATCCAACGCTCCTTATGGCATCACATACTTCCACCATTCCACGAACCGTTACTCGGACGGCCGTCTTGTTATCGATTTCGTGGCAGAAGCCCTTTCGCTCCCTTTTCTTCCGCCGTACGTCAACCCCACCGCGGATACGTCATACGGCGTGAACTTCGCCGTTGCCGGTGCAACTGCCATAAAACACAGTTTCTTTGTTAAAAACAATCTTACCTTAAATCTTGTTCCTCAGTCACTCCAAACTCAGTTGAGCTGGTTTGATAAGTTTTTGGAAAGTAAAGGGTGTAAGGATTCAGAAATAAGTACAAAAGAGTGCAAGGAAGATTTAGATGATGCCTTGATTTGGATAGGTGAAATTGGAGCCAATGATTATTCTACTAGCATTGGATCTCAAGTCCCAAGAAAAACCATTCAACAGCTCGGAATCAACAGTCTCACTCGTTTTCTGCGGGTAAATTTATTATTATTAACAATAAAATTAAAAAATAATACTATGAAAGTGAATTATTGCATTCAAGAATTTCTTTAGAAGCCATTTCCAAGCTGTATCCATGCATGCACTTGGAGCAGTGTTCATTGTGCACATACACATGAATTTTACTCATATAAATGGTTTTTTCTCAAATTTTCCTCTTAACAACTCCTACGAGGCAAATCTTGTGCCCGCAAGTCCTTGTTTTTTTTTATAATATGCAAGCCAGATTTTCTCAAGCTTCACTATTTCTTGTAATCGAGTGGGTGAATTTTTTTTTTGTTTTTTTGTTTTTTTTGGCGAACTTATGAAAAAGAACTAAAATATTGGCAGAAAAAACTTTCGCCCTTTGTGCAAAAGAGTAAGGAGGTCAATATACCAATTTTTTCATATTTATTTTAAATAGAGTTCTACATGCTCGCCGTGCGAGCGCCACACAGATATTTCAGATCGCTTCAGGTAAAAAGTTTGTAAACGTTATAGAATATTTAAATGATATACTTGTAGTCTTCGTTAATAGCTTAAAACAATCATGCTACAAAAAACCACATGGTGGCCCCCTTATTGGGAGGACGCCTGAAACGAAAGTTGTCAAACTTTTTTGTACAAATATATTTATTCAACTTAACATTTTAGTTCAAATGTACTCGTTTAAGTATTGCCGTCACTCATTTAGAACTTGTTTGATTTCTATTTTTTTTCAAAATACATTTATTTTTATTTTCAACCACACATTCTTCGATAAAATAATATTACACACATTTTCTTCATTTTTAACCACAAATTTTCTATCAATCTTCTATTTTAAAATACATTTTATACTTAAAAATGGGGTTCATACAGTCTCTTGATAAAATTTCCAAAGTGTCAGTGAGGGGAGTTTTGAATATTTTAGTTGGTATAAGTGCGACTCTTTCTAATTGCTTAAGTTTTGAAATCAAATTGTTAAACACAAGGCTTCATGATCCACTTTTAAACTTCTACCTAGGTTTTCCAAAATAATCATGCTACTTGTATATCTCTGTTGACATTAAATTTGATATTATTATGAGGTGTCAGCTTTTTACACATTAATTTTAAAAATACTTTAAATAATCAATGACATAAATTTTGACAACACGTGTGTCAAATTTAATGTATACCAAGTGTGTACAGTTAGTTTAATACTTTCAAAAATATTTTGTTGGTCCCTAGCTCGTTTAATGTGATATCTTATAACTTGAATCCTTATATTATGGATACTGAATTTGTTGATTCGGATATAGGCATTACTGAATAAGGGCGCAAAGTATATTGTTGTTCAAGGTCTACCTCCAATGGGGTGCATCACCTATTCCTTCGTAATCTCCTCTCCCGAAGACACATATGAATTAGGCTGTGTGGCGAGCATGAACAAGCAAGTGTCCATTCACAACGCTGCACTCCAAGGAAAATTGAACATTCTCAGAAAGGAATTCCCAACATCCGTCATTCTTTACGCAGTTTTCTATAATGCACACTTGACAGTACTCAAGAATGCAAAAAAGTATGGATTCAAAGAACTGTACAAGGCTTGCTGTGGCTATGGAGGGAGAATGTACAACTTCGATTTTTTCAACAGCTGCGGTTCTCCTTCCTCCAGTTCTTGCACGACCCCTTCGCAGTATATTAACTGGGATGGAGCTCATCTTACGGAAGCAGCGTATAAGTTGATGGCGGATTCGTTTCTTAATGGCACGGATTGTCGTCCCCCTTTTAATTATTTGCTGAACAAGAAACTACAATCGGGATAATTTCATAAAACCACCTCTTTAAATGCTTTTCTGGGCAGTATGCATTCTAATTTTCAGGTGTTTATCAGCAAAAAATAAAACAAATGGTACTTTTAAACATGGTCAGGCGTGCGCTATCTACCGTGTTTTTGTGGAAGTTTTCTGGGTTTTGAAATTTAACTCAAAATGTCTTTGTACTTGGTTTGCAATGAAGATTGTTTAATTTGAATGTCATTGTACTTCTACTGTGAAAAAATAAAGCCAAGTCATTGTTAAATTTCCATTACTGTTTTGAAATCCTTCTATATTTCTCTTCTACAATAGGTAAAAGTGTCCCTACCTACCTCAGTGATTGAAGCGTAAACTGCTGCAGGACCATGCTCAACTCGTTTTAAACCTCTACATTAAGGTCATGTTTGTTTCTGATTAAAATTTTAATTATATTTTAATCTAAGTCAAAGTCAAACAATCAATATTAATCACATTTTTCATGAGTCCCACAACTTTTCAATCACACATTTCAAAAACTTCTATCACAATCTACTAAAAATTTAATTTTAATATCCACCAAACACCCACTAAGTCAAATTAGTTCCACCTTCTGTACCTAACTTATGTTCCACTTATTAGCCATTCGACCCACACAAATCACCATGTTGAAGAAATGTTGCATGGGTAGATATTACAATTATGGTGTAAATTTCTTAGAACGATTGGTTTGGACAAAGAAAATGAAAAACGNGTGCACATACACATGAATTTTACTCATATAAATGGTTTTTTCTCAAATTTTCCTCTTAACAACTCCTACGAGGCAAATCTTGTGCCCGCAAGTCCTTGTTTTTTTTTATAATATGCAAGCCAGATTTTCTCAAGCTTCACTATTTCTTGTAATCGAGTGGGTGAATTTTTTTTTTGTTTTTTTGTTTTTTTTGGCGAACTTATGAAAAAGAACTAAAATATTGGCAGAAAAAACTTTCGCCCTTTGTGCAAAAGAGTAAGGAGGTCAATATACCAATTTTTTCATATTTATTTTAAATAGAGTTCTACATGCTCGCCGTGCGAGCGCCACACAGATATTTCAGATCGCTTCAGGTAAAAAGTTTGTAAACGTTATAGAATATTTAAATGATATACTTGTAGTCTTCGTTAATAACTTAAAACAATCATGCTACAAAAAACCACATGGTGGCCCCCTATTGGGAGGATGACTGAAACGAAAGTTGTCAAACTTTTTTGTACAAATAGATTTATTCAACTTAACATTTTAGTTCAAATGTACTCGTTTAAGTATTGCCGTCACTCATTTAGAACTTGTTTGATTTCTATTTTTTTTCAAAATACATTTATTTTTATTTTCAACCACACATTCTTCGATAAAATAATATTACACATATTTCCTTCATTTTTAACCATAAATTTTCTATCAATCTTCTATTTTAAAATACATTTTATACTTAAAAATGGGGTTCATACAGTCTCTTGATAAAATTTCCAAAGTGTCAGTGAGGGGAGTTTTGAATATTTTAGTTGGTATAAGTGCGACTCTTTCTAATTGCTTAAGTTTTGAAATCAAATTGTTAAACACAAGGCTTCATGATCCACTTTTAAACTTCTACCTAGGTTTTCCAAAATAATCATGCTACTTGTATATCTCTGTTGACATTAAATTTGATATTATTATGAGGTGTCAGCTTTTTACACATTAATTTTAAAAATACTTTAAATAATCAATGACATAAATTTTGACAACACGTGTGTCAAATTTAATGTATACCAAGTGTGTACAGTTAGTTTAATACTTTCAAAAATATTTTGTTGGTCCCTAGCTCGTTTAATGTGATATCTTATAACTTGAATCCTTATATTATGGATACTGAATTTGTTGATTCGGATATAGGCATTACTGAATAAGGGCGCAAAGTATATTGTTGTTCAAGGTCTACCTCCAATGGGGTGCATCACCTATTCCTTCGTAATCTCCTCTCCCGAAGACACAGATGAATTAGGCTGTGTGGCGAGCATGAACAAGCAAGTGTCCATTCACAACGCTGCACTCCAAGGAAAATTGAACATTCTCAGAAAGGAATTCCCAACATCCGTCATTCTTTACGCAGTTTTCTATAATGCACACTTGACAGTACTCAAGAATGCAAAAAAGTATGGATTCAAAGAACTGTACAAGGCTTGCTGTGGCTATGGAGGGAGAATGTACAACTTCGATTTTTTCAACAGCTGCGGTTCTCCTTCCTCCAGTTCTTGCACGACCCCTTCGCAGTATATTAACTGGGATGGAGCTCATCTTACGGAAGCAGCGTATAAGTTGATGGCGGATTCGTTTCTTAATGGCACGGATTGTCGTCCCCCTTTTAATTATTTGCTGAACAAGAAACTACAATCGGGATAATTTCATAAAACCACCTCTTTAAATGCTTTTCTGGGCAGTATGCATTCTAATTTTCAGGTGTTTATCAGCAAAAAATAAAACAAATGGTACTTTTAAACATGGTCAGGCGTGCGCTATCTACCGTGTTTTTGTGGAAGTTTTCTGGGTTTTGAAATTTAACTCAAAATGTCTTTGTACTTGGTTTGCAATGAAGATTGTTTAATTTGAATGTCATTGTACTTCTACTGTGAAAAAATAAAGCCAAGTCATTGTTAAATTTCCATTACTGTTTTGAAATCCTTCTATATTTCTCTTCTACAATAGGTAAAAGTGTCCCTACCTACCTCAGTGATTGAAGCGTAAACTGCTGCAGGACCATGCTCAACTCGTTTTAAACCTCTACATTAAGGTCATGTTTGTTTCTGATTAAAATTTTAATTATATTTTAATCTAAGTCAAAGTCAAACAATCAATATTAATCACATTTTTCATGAGTCCCACAACTTTTCAACCACACATTTCAAAAATTTCTATCACAATCTACTAAAAATCTAATTTTAATCTCCACCAAACACCCACTTAATACGTGTTGCACGTGTTTAGCAAAATATCCACCAAACACCCACTAAGTCAAATTAGTTCCACCTTCTGTACCTAACTTATGTTCCACTTATTAGCCATTCGACCCACACAAATCACCATGTTGAAGAAATGTTGCATGGGTAGATATTACAATTATGGTGTAAATTTCTTAGAACGATTGGTTTGGACAAAGAAAATGAAAAACGTCCAATATTGTTAAGTTTTATTACGTAAGCTATAATTTTGAGTATTTATATCGTTCTCTACTCTCATTTTCTCCTATTTCATTCAGCGTTTTGCCAATATGCGCAGTTATTCTCTTTTTTTTATTTTGAATTATAATTTAAGATGTTCGAACACACTTTTTATCAACATATTTCATAATATTCATAACTTATCTACATTTTGTACGTCCCATATATGACTTATATATGTGAGTAAAGGTTCATCAATGCTTAAACCACCTACATCTCTAATCCATTAATAGATTATGTACAAATTTAATGGCCAGTAAAGCCATTAGTGATACGAAAATCGAGATACAAGTAATCATTTTTATACGCACGACAAAAAAATAAAAAATAAAAACTCAACAATTAAGACTTACTTTTTCATTCTCATTACTCTTAAAGATAACACAACTAAAACATTCACAAACCGCAATGCGCTGTGTTAATTTAGGCCGTCCAGAAGAAACGTATACGTCAAAGATCCATGTCTTAAGATGTAGCCCAGAGAATGCAATGAATTAAACGAATAATCCATATTACCAGGAGCAATTAGTAACGCAAAATTACAAGAATAACACACGATTTAAGGTGTTTCACCCTTAATGCGAGAACTAGTGCACTTGGTGCTACTGCTGAATTGCATTATATCAAAGACGAGAATTACAATATATTTTCATCTATTTTCTCCTCTATGACACGCAGAAATGAAGGTTCACCTTGATACCCTTTATATATGAAGAAAAATTTCGTTTCGGAGGAAAAATGTATAGTATATTAAGCTCTACACATCGATCCAACAAAGTAAAACAAAAAGAATTTTAGTCCTTTTTGGCAACTGACCATCTCAATAGCAATTCAATGATATTTCAACTACCCTGCTGAAACTTGATTAGTCAATATCAGTACAACATCTGAAGAAGAAGAAGAGAACACTGATGCAGAATATCATCAAGTCAAGTAATCAATAATGCATGTGGTGGTTGTAATTTTTGAGACACGACTGCTCAACATTTATTCGTCGAGTTATATTGGAATTGATGGATATAAGCACAAATTTAAGGAACTGCTTCAGAAACAGTCATTGAGAAGCGAGATTCAATTTCTTATGCTGCACTACTTAAAGTGTAAAATGTACAAGAATAACACGACTACGGATGAATTCATAAAACTTAATTATGTGCAAATATGCTATCTCCAATAGCCACTGAATTTAAGATTGAAAGTCCCAAGCAACTTTCTTCTTACGCGATAATCTATCCGCCTGTCAATAATCCAAGTGGTGTTTGGTGGAGATTAAAATTAGATTTTTAATAGATTGTGATATAAATTTTTAAAATATATGGTTGAAAAGCTATGAGACCCATAAAAAGTGTGGTTAATATTGATTGTTTAATTTTGTTGGGTTCATGAACACCACATATCTCCACAATAATATGATATTGTCCACTTTGGGCCTAAACCCTCATGGATTTGCTTTTGGACTTTACCCCAAAAGGCCTCATACTAATGGAGTATTGTCATGGGAAAAATTCATTTCTCCTACTTTTACTTTACACTATTTCAAAAATAATAAAACAACTTTCACTTTTCAAAAATTAGATATTTTGATATATACATACACATATATATAAATATTTATTTATATATATAAATATATAAAA
>CAIGRF010093740.1:51972-77291 GCA_903798235.1 Fraxinus ornus
AGGGCCTGTTTGGTTTGGATTTTACAATTCTACAGTAAATCAATTCTCATTTTTCAACCACACATTTTTCAATAAAATAATATTTTACATCACATCAATACTTTTTTCTTCTTTTTCAACCACACATTTCCCATCATATCACTATTCAAAATCAATTCTTCCTCCAAAAAATCTAAATCAAACAAGCTCATAATATTATTATATTGAATAATGTGAGGTTGATAAGAAAAGATAGAAAAATGAATTTTAATTTAATGAAGGCAAACACGAGCTTTCGCGCTATTTATGAAACGATAATTCATATATTTTCAAATCTTGTTCCACAATTAAATGATGCAACCTTTTTAGTTTATTGTAGCTTTAGTTTGAATTTTCCATTTTTTTTTTTCAACTGATCTACTTGTTTTTTGTTTCACGGGGAAAGGAGAGAAGCAAAAGACTAGCAAAACATTGTAATTATTAATAATCTCTAGATTGACGAGGACGACATGCTTGTAGAAAATTTCTTTGCCCTAAGACAATTTAAAATGACGGAATGTAATGCACTTATCGAATTTGATAAAGAGAATTTGCACTTGGGATTAATATGGAAATCACATCTATTGATCTTCGTATATGCAGAAAGCTTACTATTGCAATTAATATGTGAATCAAATCTACCGATCCTCCAAGAAGATGGTGTAAACGAAGTAAATAAGGAAGACTTGCACTTGAGAGTATTATGGGAATTACTGGACCATTAGTTGGAAAATCATACTGATGATAACTCCACTAATCCTCCATAAGAAATGAGAACCTTCCATGAAGACTGTTGTGTAATTGCTCGAGCCTTTGGATACATTTGCTTTGGCCCAAACCATATTACAAAAGATTGAAACCAAACAAATCAAATTTCAGCCCAATATCCACTCTTTGACTGCTACTTACTCAACCCATTTCAGTTTCTCCCTCTTCAAGAAATCTCTCAACCGTGTTCTAGCAGAAGAAGAAAGTAATCAATTAACAATGGAAGGAGAAGAGGGAACACAGCAACCCCAGCTTGTGCTTGCACACAACCTATTCCTCCTCACTCATCCCGACGTTGATGACATCGAAAAAGTCCGCCTACGTGATGAGGTTTTCAATTCCATTATTTCCAACGGTATTCTGGCATTTCTTTTAGTTTTTGATTTAGTTGGTGTTCGTTTTCTCGATTTGTGGATGTTAATTTAGGGTTCCTTTTTTGGGTTTTTGTAGATATGGCTCCGTTGTATGAAACCCTAGTGTCTAAGGTGTTGGATTTGGATCAGAAAGTCCTAGATTCAATGCGCGCCAAGATCGATGACGAGCTTAAAAAGCTGGACGAAAGGTATGGATTTCATTTTATATATGCATTTCAGATTATAGCGCTACTTAAGCTTTATACGTGGTTATGTTTGTGGGTTGAAGTATGATATTTCTTCTGAAAGTCAGGGATTTATTGCATCGGATGGGGAAAAGTAGATAAATAACTCAGTAATATGATTTGTGGCACCGTATCTTTATTTTTATTTATTTTTTTGGGCCGTGCATTGATTTCCATTGTGTGTTAGCGAGCTAGCTGCACCCACTTGTATAGGCAGTTATCTCTTCAGCGGTTTTTGACAGTTAACTAAAAGAGTGATACTATGTATTTTGGTGTTGATAATTTCTCGATGTACAAGGCCTATCAATCTAGTCTAGTAATAGAGAAGTATGTTACAGGATGGTGGATATGGTCCCTTAAAATACCAATAATCTTTCAGAAGCCACAGTGAAAGGTTGCGTATGCTTTTCTTGTCCTGAAATGCATAGAATTGTAAATCTTGTGAAAAAGGTGCTGCTGTCCTTGTCTCTTAATTACAGGTGTGTGGTATGGTGGAAAGTTGGTTGGTGTTAGAGTGGATTGGTTGTGCAACGAGTGTTGGCGTAGTATGATGTCATGGAATGTAGAAAGGACAGGGTTCTAGGCAGGCCTGGGGAGGTTAGACTGGTAAAACTGCAAGGATGTGGGCTAGAAATTAAAATTATAGTCAAATATATTTCTGAATTTTTAATCGAGTGTCATGTTGTATGCTTTTGTCCATTTCACTTATGCAGGTGAAATTATCATGCTGATCTCAGTAAATCGTGGAAGATACAAGAAATAATACTAAGTGTCTAAATAAAAAAGAATAATCACTGTACATAACGTTACACAAATGATCAATATGTGTGGATAACAATCTTATATTCTATATTTATAATAACATACACAAATTATAACAAAAATTATCTATTCTCTAATAAATTTTAAACGATATCTAATGTGATCATTTTGGATTAGTATTTCTCTTAAGCATATTCTTTCAAATTTTATGATTTTTGTCACTTGAGAGAATATCTTACAGTGTCACATCATTTATGGTTGCATGCCTGTGTTTCAATATACTACTTGCAGTCAGCAAGTGGGTGAAACAAAGATTTACAATTTCCTTGAAAAATGCTGCTAGAAGTGATTGGCTACTTGAGAGTGATAGTGTCCGATCGGAAGTATAGAAAGCTTTACAGGGCTGTATATATGATAACTCATCAGAAGTTTTTTGATTCCAATCTCCACTGCAGAACTTGATACACCACCCGATCATTTGACCTTCACCCACTTTAAACATTCGCCATGGTTGTCTGTTGGGTTCAATGAGTTCTAAAAAATGCTTCATGTTTCTTGAATAAGGTAAAGAGATGGGACCTACAACTATTTAGGCCTCTATATATTTTTGGCACAATCTCAAGTTTGGCCGTCCTTGTTTGTGTAATTGCATGGAGCTACTACTAATTATGATTTATACCGCTAACCAAATTCTCTCTTGACTACATGGATTGTTAGATTTCCTCATGCAACATTTTTGGTTACTGACTTTTGAGGTGTATTCAGGATTTGTTACACTTAAAAAATAACATTGGAGACTAATGATGCACATTTTACGGGCTTTAAAATATATCCTTTTCTTTTTTCCTACTGGTTGCGCAGAATCAAACTCTAATTACACACCCACTGGTTTCTATAGTTTGTTATGCAGTCATCCAAGACTGTTTGGGTGTTATTGTCATTTTTTTGACTAGTTCATATTTCCTTCTCATCGGTTACCACAGATACATACTACTGTGCAGTTCTTTTAGGGAAATCCTTTTGCCATCATCTCCTCCATAATTAAGTATCTTTGGCTTAATTTTTGTTTAGGATTGCCGATGCAGAAGAAAACTTGGGTGAAAGTGAAGTTCGGGAAGCTCACTTGGCAAAGTCCTTATTTTTCATTAGAATTGGCGACAAGGTACGGTCGTACAGATTTGATCCTTCGATGTTTTACTTATGTTATTTTGATTGAATTTATTCATTGTTCTTAAAAAATCCAGGAAAAGGCACTGGAGCAACTCAAGTTAACAGAAAGTAAGACCGTTGCTGTTGGACAAAAGATGGACTTGGTTTTCTACACACTACAGATTGGTTTCTTCCACATGGACTTCAATCTCATCTCTAAAAGCATTGACAAAGCAAAGAAGTAAGGGTCGACATGGATGATAATCATAGATTAAAAATTTCCTCTTTTCATTTTATTTTAGTTTCGATTTTGACGGTTAGCATGACACAGCTTGTTTGAAGAGGGAGGTGACTGGGAGAGGAAGAACCGTTTGAAGGTGTATGAAGGACTGTATTGCATGTCCACACGTAACTTCAAGAAAGCAGCAAATCTTTTCCTCGATTCTATCTCAACTTTCACGACTTATGAGATTTTTCCTTATGACACCTTCATATTTTACACTGTCCTTACAAGCATTATATCCCTAGATAGAGTTTCCCTGAAACAAAAGGTATCCAAATTTTCTTTAAATCATCAACTTAACTGGAACTTAGTTACTATTTTCTCCCTCTATTTATGTGTGTGCTTTTGCTTAAAAAAGCAGCATTTCTTTCTTATGGTGTTTGTAATATATGGCAGGTAGTAGATGCTCCCGAGATCCTTACCGTCATTGGCAAAATCCCATATTTATCAGACTTTCTGAACTCTCTATATGAATGCCAGTATAAATCATTTTTTTCAGCTTTTGGTAAGTATCTTTTACTAAACCAAATCTTGGGGATATTGTTATCATAACCCTCCGACAAAAAGTAAGACAGAGAGTAACTTAGTTTAATAAGAAATATTCACCCATAAGATCACTCAGATAAGTCAGAACCTCATTTCATATTCTGTAGATGTGGGTGAAACCGAAATCTGAGAAAGAAACTACTACATGCCTACATGGATCCTTGTGCTATTTGCACCACATGGTTTGACATTATTGTCTTGTTAAAAAAAAGTGATGCTCATATTGAACCTGATCAAACAGTTCACTGGTTTACAATTTGCGTCAATTGAATTTCTATTTGCTTTCAGCTGGCTTGACGGAACACATTAAGTTGGATCGCTATTTACATCCCCACTTTCGATATTACATGAGGGAGATCAGAACTGTTGTTTATTCCCAGTTCTTGGAAGCCTACAAGAGTGTAACAATTGAGGCTATGGCTAAAGCATTTGGGGTCACAGTAGATTTCATCGATTTGTAAGTTGTCTCATATTATTCTGATTCTCTTGGTGAATACTAGATTATGTGTACGCTCGGTTGCTTAAAAGTTTTGTGTCCTACGAATGTGTTGATAAAAAGTATGTTTGACCGATGTAAATAAAAGTTAAGCTTGCCCAACATAAACTAGATGTAGACTACTATCGGGGATGTGTAATTGATTATTTACATCATGTACAGGGAACTATCTCATTTCATTGCAGCAGGGAAGTTACACTGCAAGATAGATAAAGTTGCAGGTGTATTGGAAACTAATCGTCCTGATGCAAAGAATGCTCTTTACCAGGCAACGATCAAGCAAGGCGATTTCTTATTGAACCGCATTCAGAAGCTGTCCCGTGTGATTGATCTTTGAAGTTGGTAAAAAGGGTTTTTCTTTAAGGCAATGTTGGAATTTAAAATTGAGACTTGTTTTTTGTTGCTTCATTCAGGTGTACTGGTAGTGTTTTACTTGTATTCATACAATCTTTTGAAAACTTAAATTCAGACGTTAGACATGTTATTTTAACTTCGATTTACTTGTAAATCTTGTCATTCTATCTATTATTCTTACAGTTTATTTAACTGTTGACCTGAACGTAAAACTAATGGATGACCAACTAGCTTCACACAAAACTACACATAACTCAATCTGCAGAAAAAATATTTTAAAAGATCGTAGGAACTAGAAGAATATTTTTACTTCAATTATCTATTAGTTTTTAATGTTAATGTTAGTTGATTGTGTTAGTATAGGGATGGAGATGGGGCGGGAGCAACTATTCTTGCCCCGAATCTTGTCGAGGATTTTCGGGAAACAGGAGCAAGGAGGGAGTAGGAATTGAAATATCTTCATTTATCTTGTTTATTTATTTTATCTATTTTTTAAAATATGATTGAAATTGAAAAACATAAAAATAAAATAAAAATACTTTTGATGGGTTCGAAAATATCGGGGCGAAGAACATATTCTCGTCTATGCTCTGTTTATTATTTGGGGCATTATTATTTGGGTTGAGGCAATGCACGATAAAAACGAAAGATATGAGTAAGTCGTTTAAACTTGGGGTGGCTTGTGAATATATTTCGTCTGAGTTTGATCTTCATTATCTATAAAATTATTTTTTTTCAAACTCATTATTAATCACATATTCTCGAAATAAAATATTTTGTACATACATCCAAAAAAATTTCCACCTTTTAACTACACATTTTTCAAAAATCCACTTCAGCTACGGTTTATGTTGATAGTTGGTTGTGGAAGTTCCGGGTTTTGAGGGAATTTTGGGTGGTTTTGAGCATGTAGTTACGGGTTTGCAGCGGTGGTGATTTGGGTTTATGGTGATTTAGGGGAAATTGACCGTGTTTGGGTCTTGTATTGTGGCAGATGGGATCTGGGTTTAACTCTGATACCAAATATGATGTAGGACGAGAAGAAAGCGGGGGACCGGAGAGAATGGGGGAAGAAGCCGGAGGAGAAATTAGGGGAGAAGAGGGGAAGAGAGGAAACGTGGCCGCAAGCCAAAAACTCAATTCATTTTTATTCATTCATCGTCTAACTCAATAACAATGAAAAATCCAATAAATAGTAAAAACCTAACGGGTTCGGGCCAACCCACTACTACAAGCCCAATAATAATAAAAAAACATGATTAATGAAAAATTTCATACTATAAAATGATGTCCGCATCAAGTATTACATTGATCTTTGAAATACCAAAATTTTAAAGTGCAAAATTATACCAATAAGCTTATACATTTTTCTGATGTATTTGAAATTTTGTCTTTCTTTGTAACATTAGGGAGCTTGGCATTAAGCAATTGTGAGGACGAGCAACAAGAATTCGATTTCCTTATTATGTTACGGCGATATTAGGCTTTCCCGGAGGAACTCTTCTGTGTTCTTCGTACAGTACATCAACTGAGAGGACTTAGTGTTGGACTTGGGGTTAACTATTCATGCGCAGAACAGTGGAGACCAATTGCTGAAGTCTGAAGAAGCCCTGTACCTCGCCGGGAGACTCACAGGTAACATCTTCAACTCCGAAAGCACATAAATAGTTCCCAGTAGTTTATTATGATAATATATTAAAACTCTCATTTCTCCTTTTATGCATTGTAGTCGGTGTCGTTGTCCTCCATGTAAGAGCATGTTTGGCTAAGCTTCGGTTACTTACAAGTAAATAAATTTGATTTAAATACAATGATCAAAATTGAAAACGGATAAATTATTTATGTTGGCACTAACGAAAGAATTACTTTCAAAATAAGTAACTTTAAGCTTCTTCTCGCAATATTATTTCTTTTGTTATGTGAATAGCAGATTCAGAGGTATGGATGTGATTTTGGAAATGAAATTAGTTCAATTAAAGTGGCAGTGGGTATCATTCCAATATTTTCCTTAAATATTCCCTTTTTTTGTACCTAATTTTCAGATAAAGATCTCAAGAACATGCGTAAGCGTGGTATATTGAGAAGAATGTTTAGAGGTAGTGATCATCTAACAGGGTGCAACCCAACTAGTCCCCGTTCGAATATCGATGTCAGACTAGTTAGCATATACTTCCTCTCTTCCGTTCAACTTCTAATCCCTTTTTTATGCACAAACTGGACTAAGGAAGGAAAGTTTCTTGACCCAAAGGCCATGTTTGGGATAGTGTTTGCTTCTGCTTCTTGTAGAGAGCTTCATTAGTAATGCAATTTGATATGTTGACCCAATTAACCGTGTTGGAATTGGGTGAAAAATACAACTTTTTTCGTGCATCTGAGCAGAACTCATGGGCTAAGGTGCTTGAGCTTACTGGATTTGTGGCCAAATGTCATAGTTTAAGCAATCAAATTGTCTTTGTTTAGAATAGTAAGTTAGGACTTCTTATTTTCCTTTAAAAGCTAGAACATGATTTTATTGTAACTTGGTTATTTTTTTTAATGAAAATTCACCATTTCAATTAGAGTCCGTTTAATTGGCAAATGTGGAAAGGCTTTTCAATTCCATGTAAGTTGGAAAATAAAATATCAAGTACCCCATGGGAATGCATTTTTCATGAAATTGACAAAAAAAAAAAGTTTAAAGTGGTTGTACTTCGAAATTCGAACTTCATTTCCACTTTCGTATCAAACAGCCAAAATAGAAATTGAATTCATCGGATGTGACATTTTTCATGGAATTTAAACCAATAAAATGGACCCTTATAGTGAATCAATTGATATTTGATGGCCAAATTCTCGGTATTCAACTAAACAAATGTGTGTTTGGAGCGTTAATCATCTTTTACATATTTCGCTGCATGAATCAGGAAATCACTGTGCATTAGCTTCCTCTAAAAATCTACTATACAACAGATCATTGACGGAAAATAATTTAAAAATCTACTATACAACAAATCATTGACGAAAAATAATTTAAACGGATTAAAAGATAGCTTCTTAACGTCAACAGCAGCTTGCTGCTTGCAGCGAGCAGCAAGCCGCTGCTCGCGGCAGCAGCATTTAATTATTATTTTTTTTCTTCTTTCCTTCCTCGAATGGTGCTGTTGGTTGTGTTGATTTGATAATGTTTTGGATCAATAATCACTTTCTATGTTTTCTATCACAAAGTTTGAGCAGAACTCATGGGCTAAGGTGCTTGAGCTTACTGGATTTGTGGCCAAATGTCATAGTTTAAGCAATCAAATTGTCTTGTTTAGAATAGTAAGTTAGGACTTCTTATTTTCCTTTAAAAGCTAGAACATGATTTTATTGTAACTTGGTTTTTTTTTTTTAATGAAAATTCACCATTTCAATTAGGATCCGTTTAATTGGCAAATGTGGAAAGGCTTTTCAATTCCATATAAGTTGGAAAATAAAATATCAAGTAGCCCATAGGAATGCATTTTTCATGAAATTGGCAAAAAAAAAAAAAAACAAGTTTAAAGTGGTTGTACTTCGAAATTCGAACTTCATTTCCACTTTCGTATCAAACAGCCAAAATAGAAATTGAATTCCTCGGATGTGACATTTTCCATGGAATTTAAACCAATCAAATGGACCCTTATAGTGAATCAATTGATATTTGAGGCCAAATTCTCGGTATTCAACTAAACAAATGTGTGTTTGGAGCGTTAATCATCTTTTACATATTTCGCTGCATGAATCAGGAAATCGCTGTGCATTAGCTTCCTCTAAAAATCTACTATACAACAGATCATTGACGGAAAATAATTTAAACGGATTAAAAGACAGCTTCTTAACGTCAAAATTCACTTTTAGCTTCTCAAAAACCGTCTCAAATGGGCCCTAACTCTGGTTAGTCGATGAACCGTAATTTATCCTAGAGAAGTATAATTTTCCTCGTAACGTAACATGCACAATGCATTATAATTCCAGGATTTTAGTCTCTAGACTCATTCTCTTTAAACTTAATTGGTCATCAACTACAGGAAATGCAAACTGCGTACAGAATACAATTCTTGTTTGATAAGCGTATGATTTACAGAATATGCCATCCCCACAATATGCTAATAATCCATTCACAAAAATACAGAAGTGCAGAATTTTGATATGTGATATAAATTTAAACTAGACAAAAGTTTACTGTTTAGAAATAGCGACCAAGCATCTTTTACCGCCTTTTTTTGACTCATATAACTCAATAATTACGCGATTATCTGCATAAAATACTCTACCTTTTTTTTTTTTTTTACACCTAAATACATGCATGAAATGTAGATTAGATAGTAGTGAGCAGAATACTGAGCTAAGGGTCTTCCTATTGTATTGATATCCCGAGTAAATGGCCTCTTGCTAGGCATCATGGTCGAGTTTATGATTCACGCTTTCCATTGGTGGCCAACAACTCCATTGTATGTGTAAGCTGAATCAAATTCGTAATCATATCCTGATGAAGCAATTGTAGAGATGAATCAAGTAGATTTTGATCCACTATACAAAATCCAAGAGACTAGTACTAAATAAGAAAAAGAACTTAAAATCTGGTCTCTTATATTGACTTTTACGATATAATACTGATATCGTATGCACTTAATATACAAAACTTAATGTTTGATAACATGGAGGATTAGACAGTAGTGGATAATATTAAGAAAAATAAAGACTGCGTACAATATGCCCTAAGGTCATGTGTTGTGCATTGTTTTGAGTGTCCAAAAATATTACATCTTCCTTAACGACGTCCTTTCTATTTTTCTATGCTGAACATGTTTTAAATGAAAATTAAAATAGTATTATAAGCATATATAGGAAGATTTAACAAAAAAGTTACATTTTTAAGGTTTCATCTAAACCTAAGACATTCAAACTACGCGTTAACCTAAGAGGCTGGAAATGACTAGGTAGCAAGATGCCAAAAATATAGTTCCAAAATAAAGTAGCAAGAACTATGGAGAAAATTAAATATATAAAGGAGACCCCATTATTCTGTTTTAATGCTAAACTTTTTTTCTTGATTTTCTTATTTATAGGAGACAAACCATTTAAACCATTTTTTTGTCTTGCTTTCCTTTGGCTTTATAGTATGTTCAAAACTTTTTAGTTTTCATCGAACAAGAAAATGCAGCTTTTTTCCTATATAAGTTGCTTTTCTTGTTAAGTGGTTCTTTCAAGAGCCTTGTTGTAGATTCAAGGAGAGAGAGAGAGAGAGAGAGAGAGAGAGTAAATATATGGCCTATAGTTTCTTTTCTGAGGGCTCAAACATTAATAGAAGAAAATTTCCGAGTAGGTACTCCATCCTGCCCATATTAGAGAATGCCACTGCCAACTGGTTCCCGAATTTGTCGGATGAAAGTGGCGATTTCAAGAGGCTGAAGAGGACTACAAGTGTTGGTGAGTTCACTGAAAGTAATGCCAGCAATGGCAGCATAATGCGTGCCAATAGCACGAGTAGTTTGAGCAAGCTTCAATTTCGCGATCATATATGGACGTATAGTCAACGGTTTCTAGCAGCTGAGGCCGTGGAAGAGGCGGCAGCAGCCATTATTGGTTCCGAGGATGGGGAGAAGGAAGAACAGGTCAATGAGGATGGAATGAAATTAGTCCAACAGCTCATTTCTTGTGCTGAGGCTGTGGCTTGTAGGGACAAATCACACGCCTCGTTTCTATTATCTGAGCTTCGGGCTAATGCGTTGGTGTTTGGCTCGTCCTTTCAGCGTGTGGCATCGTGTTTTGTCCAGGGACTTGCTGATAGGTTGGCTCTGGTTCAACCCCTTGGCACGGTTGGTTATGTTACGTCTAAGGTGAACATTGTGGAAAATGGTTTGGAGAGAAACGATGAGGCTTTACGCCTCGTTTATGAAATTTGTCCGCACATTCAGTTTGGTCATTTTGTAGCCAATTCTTCAATATTGGAAGCCTTTGAGGGAGAGAGTTCAGTGCATGTAGTGGACTTGGGCATGACCCTTGGCCTACCACACGGTTACCAATGGCAAGGCCTGATCCAGAGCCTTGTTAAGCGTACCGGGCCACTTCCTCGACTTCGCATCACCGGCGTCGGTCCATGTGTCGAAAAGCTTCAATCCATAGGAAATGAGCTTGAGACTTATGCACAAAGCCGAGGGCTGAGTTTGGAGTTTTCAGTTGTTGAAAGCAACTTGGACAACCTTAAACCCGAACAAATCAAGATACTTCCCGAGGAAGTCCTTGTCGTTAACAGCATCCTTCAACTACATTGTGTGGTCAAAGAAAGTCGAGGCGCACTGAACTCTGTTTTGCAGATAATCCACGACCTCTCCCCAAAGGTATTAGTCCTAGTTGAGCAGGACTCGAGCCACAATGGTCCGTTCTTTCTAGGAAGATTCATGGAAGCGTTACATTATTATTCAGCAATTTTCGACTCCCTTGATGCTATGCTGCCTAAATATGACACGAAACGTGCTAAGATGGAACAACTTTACTTCGCAGAGGAAATCAAGAACATCGTCAGCTGTGAGGGGCCGGCTAGGGTAGAAAGGCACGAAAGAGTCGACCAATGGCGCCGGAGGATGAGCCGAGCCGGATTTCAGACTGCACAGTTAAAAATGCTGACTCAAACCAAGCGATGGCTGAATAACATTAATGCAATTGAAGGCTATACCATTGTGGAAGAGAAGGGCTGTTTGGTGCTGGGGTGGAAATCTAAGCCTATTGTGGCTGCTTCTTGCTGGAAATGCTGAAAATAATCACTTTTCTAATCATCCTACCAATCAGATAAGACTACAATCAAAGATGAATTGTAGATTGAAGTGCCAATAAGTAATTTCTGCTGATTTGGTGTGTAAAATTTGGCATGTAGGTAAAAGGTGAACATTTCTTTCGTTCTTTGATTGCAAAGAGAAGGTTAGCTTATTTTTATTAATTCTTACAAGAGAAATAAGCTATTTCAGTGTGATATGATTAGATATATTGTTTCTTCGTGCGCTCTTCAATAATGTCTCCAAAGTTGTGTAAATCACAGCTAAATAACTTAATCCAATTATAAAAATAAGTGATTCTCTTGTCCGGCACAGAGCTCCTTAGCTGATTAGTGAAAGTCAAAGACAAAATTGCAAATAATGAAGGAACATGTTTGATACATTGTAGACATCATATCTGGTTAAATTTACTTAAAAACATTTCAATTTTTTTTTTTTTTTTTTTTACTTTTAAGTTCTATGTAACTTTTGAGTTTAGCCAAACATATTGTATAGAAATATACAAGATTAAGAACTCGTTTGAGCCACATTTTATTGTAAGAATGTCTTTTGAAATAATATATTGATGGAGAATATGAGTTGGAAAAATAAGGAAAAATTTTGAATTTGCGTGTAATATTATTTTATAGAAAAATGTGTGGCTGAAAAGAAGCGAAAAAAACGTATTTTGAAAATAGAATAATGATGTGAGTACAGAGAAAAAATGACAGAATTGATACAGAATTTTGAATTTCTCTCACATGGGACCCATGTAATTAAAATATTGGCAAAACCCCCCACCCCACCCCACCCCACCCATTGCTGTGTGTATTTTGTCTTGTACAAAAATTTGAATTCTTATTACTATAGCACGGTTCTTGAAAATGACGAGGATCAAACAAGAGCTAATTTTGCACACGTTGAAAGTTACTCATTTGTGTTGTTCCATTGTGTCAAATTTTTCGTCTCAAATATCGCAAATATGTTTCTCACTAATTTTGAAAAGGAAAATTTGCACTATTAGTCCTCAACCTTTTGATTGAGTTACAATTTGACCTCCAACTAATTAAAAATAAGCAAGTTGATTTTCGACCTTTCAAAATAGGTGCATTCGCTAGTGTCCATATACGAAAGAAACTGTCCTATCTAACTTCAAAATGGCATGCAACCCTTTCATGTACACTTTTTAAAAGGTGAAGCTTAATTGTAATAATAATACAAAAAATGAAAAAGTTTTTTTACAATTTGGCATGCTCTGTATCTTGTTCCATAGGATATAATCTACATTCTATAATGTTATAGGAAAAATAAATTGATATATTGTCTATTAATTCTTACGTAGCATCCATTAAGTGTCAAAATGAACTAAAAGTTATCAAATTTTCTATCAATTACAATTCTTCACAATAAAACTTTGATTGTTGAATAAAATTCTCAAAATCTATCTATCATTTAACATAACTTTAACCGTGAAATTAGCGATTGATGTGAAATTTCGACATTTTAGAAGAAATTTTGCTTATATCTTATCCCAAAATTATAATCTAAAAGGCACATCTTGGGGACTTAATGGACACCACTTTGATTATATATAATTTATTAATCAAGTGACCAATTATGAACATTTAATACTTTAATGACCAATGAATAATGCAATTTAATATTTATCACTTGTTCATCATCAATATATGTGACAATGATCCCTCAATTCATTGTTCAATGGTTAAAGTACATCACAATTTCATCGAATCATAAATTAAATGAGTAATGCTATTTAGTCTCATTGGGATTATAACCACAGTCTAGATGGCGTTAATGTGGCATTAAATATAGGTGGAATTAAATAAGTTATTTAATTTCACCTTTCATTTAACATATCATTTAATGTCGCTGAGGTTGTAGTTTCAATGGAGTTACATAGCATTACTCTAAATTAAAAGGCCCACTTCCACACAAACAGTGACTAATGAGCACCATTGGCAATTAATAGAATTAGTCATGACCAACCAATAAAATAAGAAAAATATTTTAATGACTAATTTGAAGTTTTGTACAAACTTCAGTGATGAAACGATAAAATTAACTCTTTAATATTTAATTCACACGCAGCGCATTATAACCCTGGTTAGGTGCAGCATTTGGGCAGCGCATTTTAACCCTGGTCAGGCGCACAGAGAGATTGGAGAGAGAGAAACAATGGCGTCCCTGGCAGTCAACCCAGTTATAGCTTCCACAACAACTGCAAGAAATAGCAGCTTATCCTACGCTCCTTCCCACAAACTTAACCTACGCACCTCCCACCTAGCAGCATTCCAATCAATCTCCCATCTTCTCACTTATTCCCCATCCCGTCCCTATGCCTCCAAAAAACTCCATAAACCCCATATCTTCCTCCCACACTTAGTTGCTTCCCTGGTAAGTGTGTGTGTCTGCACATTTTAGCATTTGAAATCAAATTTCAATAACTTATATGGGATTTTATGTTCTTGTTTAGTTAACCCCATACTAAAAGTGTGGGGGGTGTGTCCCCGGTGTGTATATACGTATCTTAGCATTTGTGATTAGATTTCAAAAACTCATATGGAATTTTATGTTATAGGTAAATGTGTGGGTGTATGTGTGCGCGCATTTAGCATTTGTGAATAGAATTCAAGAACCCAAATGGAAATTAGCCCCTGTTTGCCCCCGTATTCTTAAACTCATTTTATCTCAAACTCATTTTCAACCACACATTTCATCAACTTTTATCAAAATCTATAGATAATCTGGTCGATTGTTCTTGTTTAGTTGCTTCCATGGTAGTTTTGTGGGGTGTGTATATGCACATTTTAGCGTTTGTAATTGGATTTCAAGAACCCATATGGAATTTTATGTTATTGTTTAATTGTTTCCTATCAAGGGATAAAAATCTCATATCGAATAAAAATGAAAACACGGACAATTTATAAGGGTTTCAACTACTCCTAATAAGATTAACATTTTATGATGGAAACATTAAACTCCAACGAACAATTTAATTTGATTAAGCCCCCGTTTGGTGCACAATATTTTCAAAAGAATGCATTTTTTTGGTTGATGTGATGGATAATATGTGGTTGAAAGAGAATGAAAAGTTATTGATGTAATGAAAAATATTATTTTATTGAAGAATGTGGTTGAAAATGAGTAGAAGAATGAGAATGAAAAAAAAATGTGGCCCAAACAGGGGCTAAGATTAAAAAAAAAAAATGAGCAAACGGATTTCAAGGTTGGTTTGCTCAAATAAGTCATTATCTTGTGGGAGCATGTTAAGGGATAAAAATCTCACATCAAATAAAGATGAAAGTATAGACTAACTTATAAGGGTTTGGGTTATTTCTCTTAATAAGATCGACCTTTTAAGATAAAATTCCAAATCTTAACACTTCCATGGTAAGTGTGTGGATGTGCGCTCGCGCTCGTGCAGTTTGGCATTTGTGAGTAGGTTTCTAGAACTCATTTAGAATTCTATGTCCTTCTGTAGTTGCTTCAATGTCAAGTGTGTGGGTGTGTTGTGTGCGCGCACACATTTTAGCATTTGTAATTAGGTTTCAAGAACCCATATGAAATTTTTTGTTATTGTTTAGTTGTTTCCCTAGCAGTGTGTGGGTTTACGTATGTGCACGTTTTAGCATTTGTAAATAGATTCAAGAACCTATATAGAATTTATTGTTCTTGTTTAGTTGCTTCCACGATAAGTGTGTGGGTGTGCGTGCACATTTTACATTTGTAATTAGATCACCTGTTTGACCTCAATTTTTTAAAACTCATTCAACAATACATTTTATGGGACTTGGAACTTTTATCAACTTATCAATTGTACATTTCTTCGACTTTTATCAAAAATCTATTAAAACTTTGATTTTTATCCAAACCAAACGGGGGCTGAATTTTAAGTTATTGTTTAGTTGCTTGGTCAGGCTTTAGGTTTGCTCCCCAATGGTCACCAGTTCGAGTCCCCTCAGGGCTACTGAGGTGAGTATCCGGTCGTAAACTTCAGGGCCCCGTGGGATTAGTTGAGGTGCGCGCAAGTTGGCCCGGACATCTACGGTTAAAAAAAAAAATAGTAAGTTTGTGGATGTGTGTATCTCATTTTAGGATTTGTGATTAGATTTCAAGAACCCATATAGAATTTTATGTTTAGTAATTGCTTCCATGGTAAGTTTGTGGGTGTGTGTGTGCACGTGTTATCATTTGTAATTAGATTTCAATAACCCGTTTTTTATTATATTTATTGTTTAGCTGCTACCATGGTAAGTTTGTGTGTGCACTTTAGCATCTTTGATTAGATTCCAAGAACTCGTATAGAATTTTATGTTCTAGCTAAAGTTGCTTCCTTGGTTAGTGTGTGCACGTGTGCATTTTAGCATTTGTGATTAGATTTCAGAAACCCTTATTGAATGTTATGTTATTGTTTAGTTACTTTCGTGGTAAGTGTGTAGGTGTTTGTAGGCGCATTTTAGCTTTTCTGATTAGATTTTGAGAACCCTTATGGAACTTTTGTTCCTGTTTAGTTGCTTACATGGTAAGTTTGTGGGCATGTATAATTAGATTTCAAGAACTCATATGTAATTTTATGTTCTTGTGGAGTCGCTTCCATGGTATGCACATTTCAACAATTGTGATTAGATTTCAAGAACCCATGAGGAATTTTATGTTCTTGTTTAGTTGCTTCCATTGTAAGTGTGTGGTTGTGTGCATGTATGCACATTTGTGGTTGATTTCAAGAATTCTTATGGAATTTTATGTTCTTTTATGTTTAGTTGCTTACATGGTAAGTTTGTGGGCATGTATAATTAGATTTCAAGAACTCATATGTAATTTTATGTTCTTGTGGAGTCGCTTCCATGGTATGCACATTTCAACAATTGTGATTAGATTTCAAGAACCCGTAAGGAATTTTATGTTCTTGTTTAGTTCCTTCCATTGTAAGTGTGTGGTTGTGTGCATGTATGCACATTTGTGGTTGATTTCAAGAACTCTTATGGAATTTTATGTTCTTTTTTAGTTGCTTCCATGGTAAGTGTATGGGTGTGCATCAATGTGCATTTTAGCATTTGCAATTAGATTTCAAGAACCCATAAGAAATTTTATGTTCTTGTTTAGTTGCTTTCATTGTAAGTGTGTAGTTGTATGTCTATGCGCATTATGAGATTTTGATTTCAGCTATGATGCATTGATATGGATGCGGATACGTATGTGATGTCGGACATGATACTTGTCGGATATGTCAATACGTGATTTTTCAAAAGTACTGACACGACTCGTTAATTAAAATCTTTAAAATTCTTCATGTATATAGTAAAAATTTAGTTTTTTACTTGTTATTAATTTTTCATGTTTTATTGATCAATTTTTTTACAGGAAGTTGAAGAGACTTATATTATGATTAAGCCAGATGGGGTTCAACGTGGCCTTGTAAGATTTCATTAACTGTTAAGCCCTTGTTTGTTTCACATTCTTTCAAAATTCTTTTTTCTACATGCTTATTTCCAACCACACATTCACACAGTAAAATATTCTACTCGTAGACTCAAAACCTTTCCCTACTTTTTAACCACACATTCTCCAAAAAAATCACTATTTAAAACAATATTTTACCAAAAAAAAAAAAAATGGCCACCAAATAAGGGCTAAATTGTGAATATGATAAAAATTGAGAATAAATTAGGGTTCTTGATGAATGTTTTGACTTTTGAGAAGGTGATTTTGGATTATACTTATTCTTTGTAGATTGGAGAAATAATTTCAAGATTTGAGAAAAAGGGGTTTAAGCTAAAAGGATTGAAGCTCTTCCAATGCCCCCAAGAATTAGCTCAGGTTTGTTTTTAATAGACTTTCTTGCATTTATAATTTTCATAACTATCTTATGCAAGAAAGGTTATGGATTGTTAGTTTAACATAATACATGCTTAATTATATGTTTGTCGTTAATTTGGTTTGAATCTGGCTCTAAATCAGGTATTTGATGTAAATTGATTGTATTAGCATATGGTTATCTTGATTTTGCTGGGAATTTGAACTCATGGGCAGCATAACTCGATAGATCTGTCTTCTTTGCGATGAATTTACGGCAACACTGAGCATAATAAGTTTCGCATTATTCACGACTAAGTTACTTTAAAGTAACTTTTACCTTTTTTTATGGGTTTAGCCGAACAAGCTCACTGCTTCTCGTTTACATATGTGATGGTTGTAGGAGCATTACAAGGATCTGCAGTCGAAGCCATTCTTCCCGAAACTGATTAACTACATTACCTCGGGCCCTGTCGTGTGTATGGTATAATTCTCCTCTTTTGCTCCCTGTTTTTCTATATGCTAAGTATAAACCAATTCTGAATGTGGTTGTTATAGTTTGTTTTCTTGATAAATTTGTTATAATTTTTTCGACTAGGCCTGGGAGGGTGTTGGTGTCGTTGCATCAGCTCGTAAGTTAATTGGAGTGACAAATCCGCTTAATGCTGAACCGGGCACAATCAGAGGAGATCTTGCAGTTCAAACTGGAAGGTCGGGACACTAGATTTTTAACTCATCACTCTCCATCCTGACAGAATACATTTAAGGATTTTTATTCTATCTTATTGACATCTTTCAAATTATTTATGCTCAAAACTGTATGCTATCCCATTGGCAGGAATGTGGTTCATGGCAGTGACAGTCCTGAGAATGGCAAGCGTGAAATAGGTAAAATTTGCGTTTTGTTTGTTAAATCTTGTTCATTGTGCATATCAGTTTTGTAATGTTTTATTTGTCAATTTCAAATTATTCAACTACTAAGCTAAGTTTGATATCACTTACACCAAAACTAATTTAACGTTCATAAGTTGCCTAAAATAGCCGACCCCATATTTGTTGGGAATAAAGCTTTAGTTTGTTGTGGCAATGTTTGCATAAAATAGAAAAGTAGATGGATTATTTGATCTGGAACCAATCTGCTCAAGATCTCTTTGTAACCTCATTATTAAATTAATCCCGCTTGGATTGATCAACATGGTAGCCATGCGTTTTAAAGTCATTTCTTATGTTCAAAAATATGTCTGGCCTGAAAAATGATGTCGAAATTTATTTCGTTACCTGTGGATGTTACTGGAGACTAGAAGGGGAAGTTTCATCCTTTTTCTGGTAAGAAGAAGACCTATTCATGGCAGAATATGCTTTGGGATTTCTATCTTGTACCATAATTTGTTTAATGCGTGTTTGGGAAGCAATTAAATTAAAATTTAAGTGATTATAAGTTGTGAATCCTACGAAATCTGTGGATAAAAAGTGTTTCCAGAAGTATAATCACTTCCCAAGCATTTTACGTGTAGTCTTGGTCAGCAAGAGTTTCCCAATAGTTGCATTTGTCATTATACTTATTCGAAGGCGACACTTGTGCTGCTGTTACTTCCAACCATGAACCAATAAAAGAATCATTTATTTCAAATCTTACGTATTTACTCATAAGTAAACATTTTTTAAGCTCAGCCAAACATGATATAATTCACATTTGCTTTCGGATTTGCAGCTCTCTGGTTCAAAGAGGGAGAACTATGCGAATGGACACCAGTTCTAGAGCCATGGCTGACGGAATAGTAGTTTTATGCGTTATTGCTCGTGTATTGTTTTCGAGGTTCTTTTACAGCCATCTTGAGGATTGATTCGTCCATTTTTTTCTTACTTTATAGAGGTACATTCAACACTTAAATATTGTACTCGATTGAATTAATTAAGAAAAATAAGGTCAAATTTTATTTGTTGTATGGTCTAGTCATTCCCTGAAGAAAAATAACTCCCAATTCTCATTGCTTCTTTGTCAATTGATTTTGCCTCTATGATTATATTGAGATTAAGGTCTAGTTCAAGTGGTAAGTGCGAAGTCCTATCAGATCAGTAACTTGGATTCGAGTCTCATTTAGGGGAATGGTGAAATTAAAAATAAATAAAAGTTGATCGTATAAAAATGTAAGTCCCAAAAAGAACACAATTGGTGAAATAATTGTTGTGGAAATTAGAAGACGAGAGATTTATTTCCTGAGGTTTGATGATGAAAACTCCTGTCTCTTGGTTTTCGTCGCCGGAAAATGCTAGCAACACTAATATGTAACCAATGGTTCACAAGGATTACACCAAAAACACCACCCAACAGATCTCTCGAGCATTCTTCGATCCTCGGAGATCAAAGACAATTTTCATGTGCGAATAATTTTTGGATATTGTGGGTTTGTTCTTTTACGCTACCGTTATCGCTATCATAGAGTCTCAAGCCAACGACATAGATTAGGACGGATAATTCCAAATGAACAGTGTCAACGTGGCCCTGTCCGTATAGCAAAACTCATATTAGGACATGCAAAAATCAAATCAATTTTTGGTGTCATCAATCAAGATTCTCTATCAACAAAAGGGCATTGGCGTGTGTACTACTTCCCCTGCTGTCCCAAAGAAATTTTGAAAAATAAATAAATTAGTATGAAGAGAATAAAAGCTTCTTTTAGTGGAGTTGCCGTGTGAGTTTTTTAAGGATAAATCTCGCATCGGTTAAATATTGAAATATAAATCAATATATAAGAGTTTAGGTTATTTTTAATAAGGTTGATATTTTAAAATTGAATACTAAATTTTAATATAATATAAGAGTCAATTAGGGTTCAATGGGCAATTNATAAAAGAATCATTTATTTCGAATCTTACGTATTTACTCATAAGTAAACATTTTTTAAGCTCAGCCAAACATGATATAATTCACATTTGCTTTCGGATTTGCAGCTCTCTGGTTCAAAGAGGGAGAACTATGCGAATGGACACCAGTTCTAGAGCCATGGCTGACGGAATAGTAGTTTTATGCGTTATTGCTCGTGTATTGTTTTCGAGGTTCTTTTCCAGCCATCTTGAGGATTGATTCGTCCATTTTTTTCTTACTTTATAGAGGTACATTCAACACTTAAATATTGTACTCGATTGAATTAATTAAGAAAAATAAGGTCAAATTTTATTTGTTGTATGGTCTAGTCATTCCCTGAAGAAAAATAACTCCCAATTCTCATTGCTTCTTTGTCAATTGATTTTGCCTCTATGATTATATTGAGATTAAGGTCTAGTTCAAGTGGTAAGTGCGAAGTCCTATCAGATCAGTAACTTGGATTCGAGTCTCATTTAGGGGAATGGTGAAATTAAAAATAAATAAAAGTTGATTGTATAAAAATGTAAGTCCCAAAAAGAACACAATTGGTGAAATAATTGTTGTGGAAATTAGAAGACGAGAGATTTATTTCCTGAGGTTTGATGATGAAAACTCCTGTCTCTTGGTTTTCGTCGCCGGAAAATGCTAGCAACACTAATATGTAACCAATGGTTCACAAGGATTACACCAAAAACACCACCCAACAGATCTCTCGAGCATTCTTCGATCCTCGGAGATCAAAGACAATTTTCATGTGCGAATAATTTTTGGATATTGTGGGTTTGTTCTTTTACGCTACCGTTATCGCTATCATAGAGTCTCAAGCCAACGACATAGATTAGGACGGATAATTCCAAATGAACAGTGTCAACGTGGCCCTGTCCGTATAGCAAAACTCATATTAGGACATGCAAAAATCAAATCAATTTTTGGTGTCATCAATCAAGATTCTCTATCAACAAAAGGGCATTGGCGTGTGTACTACTTCCCCTGCTGTCCCAAAGAAATTTTGAAAAATAAATAAATTAGTATGAAGAGAATAAAAGCTTCTTTTAGTGGAGTTGCCGTGTGAGTTTTTTAAGGATAAATCTCGCATCGGTTAAATATTGAAATATAAATCAATATATAAGAGTTTAGGTTATTTTTAATAAGGTTGATATTTTAAAATTGAATACTAAATTTTAATATAATATAAGAGTCAATTAGGGTTCAATGGGCAATTCGATCTATTAAAACTAAAAAACGAGCACACGAATTTCAAGATTGATCGACTAAAACGAACCATCATCTTGCGAGGAACATGTTAAGGGATAAATCTCATATCTATTAGATATCAAAATATAGACCAACATATAAGGATTTAAGTTACTCTTCATTATAAAGTTGACTTTTTAAGATAGAAACTCAAATCTTAATACAGATCACTATCAAAGGTCAATGCTTGATTTGAAGTTGCAACAAGAAGGGTGACTCTTATTGGCCATATTTCATTCTTATAATAAATTATAAGTATAGATTTCAAAAAACTTGTGATCAAAAAGTAAGTAAAAGTTGTGGATACAATAAAATGTGCTAATAAAAATAGAGTTTGGCGAAAATATATTCAATTATAAGCATGGACAAACATGGGCACAATTTAATGATTTTGCTATTAGATGTTGATTATTAGGATTTACGGCAAGTTAAGTTGCTGTTAATAAGTCCTATTTGTAAGGGATAGTCGCTTGGGATTTGACAAATTCCTCTTAGTTTGTTACCACGTTTAGTTTGTTATTTAAACGTGGGTTGCTTTTTGTGTTTATCCTCTTGTAATTGGCTTTATAAGCCTGCTGTTTTGTATTCAATAATATGAACTTTTTCATTCAAGCTTTTGCTCTACAGAAAAATCAGAGTGTTTTCAACATTTGGTATTAGAGCCCCATCATAGGGGCCTAGTTTTGTGTGATTGAAAGAAACAGCAGTTTCTTGAGAGCGTGGAGTTGAAAGAGATGGCAGGAGAGAGTAGTTTCGTGCAGGCATCAATTCCAAAATTTGATGGTCACTATGACCATTGGTTGATGTTGATGGAAAATTTCCTTCGTTCGAAGGAATATTGGGGTCTTGTGGAAAACGGGATACCTGTAGCAACAAACGGCGCTACAGTGAGTGAAGTACAGTGCAAAGCAATAGATGATGCTAAGTTGAAGGACTTGAAGATCAATAATTACCTTTTTCAAGCTATAGATCGGAATATTATGGAGACAATACTCGACAGAGATACAACAAAGAGTATTTGGGACTCTATGAAATAAAACTACCAAGGTGAAGAGGGCACAACTGCAAGCACTTCGGAGGGACTTTAAGACTCTCCCTATGAAGGAAGGAGAGAGTGTTGATGATTTTTTTGCTCGTACTCTCACTATAGCTAACAAAATGAAGGCTCATGGTGAGAATATGAGTCAAACCACCATCAGTGAGAAGATTTTGAGGTCCATGACTTCAAAATTTCACTGTGGTTTGCTCCATTGAAGAATCCAATGATCTGGACACACTAACCATCGACGAGCTGCAGAGCAGTTTGCTTGTCCATGAACAAAGAATGAATGGTCATCGAGGACAGGAGCAGGTTCTCAAGGTCACTCGTGAAGACAACACAAGCAGAGGAAGAGGTCGAGGGATGGTCAGAGGCAGAGGAAAAGGCAGGGAAAGACAGTCTTTTAACAAGGCTATTGTGCAGTGCTTTAAATGCCACAAACTGGGGCACTTTCAATATGAGTGCCCTAGCTGGGAGAAAAGAGCAAATTATGCAGAGTTAGATGAAGAAGAGTTGTTGTTGTTAATGTCCTATGTGGATCAAAATCAAGCAAAAAGAGAAGAGGTGTGGTTTCTTGACAGTGGATGCAGCAATCACATGAGTGGAAATAGAGAATGGTTCTCGGATTTGGATGAGAGCTTCAAACAAACAGTGAAGCTAGGCAACAACTCAAGGATGGCCATTGTGGGGAAGGGAAATGTCAAAATGCAAGTCAATGGAATCATTTAGGTAATCTCTGAAATTTACTACATTCCGAGTTGAAGAATAATCTGTCAAGTGTGGGACAACTTCAAGAAAAGGGTCTAGCCATTTTGATCCAACATGGGAAGTGCAAGATCTTTCATCCTTTAAAAGGTCTGATTATGCAATCCGATATGAGTATGAATAGAATATTTGTTGTGCTTGCAGCCATGATGCCTAAAGCTCCTACTTGTTTCCAAGTTGTGACAGAAATGCAACTCACCTATGTTACAGCAGATTTGGGCATTTGAGCTTCAAAAGGTTGAGAACCCTTCAGTACAAAAAGATGGTTAGTGGCTTGCCTTCACTTAGAACCCCTACAATGCTTTGCACAGATTGTCTGGTTGGTAAACAACACAGGGAATCCATTCCCAAAAGAAGTTTGTGGAGGGCTTCACAGAGGCTGGAGCTTATACATGCAGATATATGTGGTCCTATAAATCCAGCATCAAACAGCAACAAGAGGTATTTGTTAAGTTTTATCGATGACTTTAGTCGTAAAACTTGGGTTTACTTCTTGCATGAAAAGTCAGAAGCATTTGTTGTTTTTAGAAGTTATAAAACGTGCTGAGAAATAGATATGTGCATATATTAGATGCTTGAGGACTGACAGGGGTGGAGAATTCAATTTAAATGATTTTGTTGAGTTTTGTAAAGCTAATGGAGTGAGCAGGCAATTAACTGCAGCCTATACCCCTCAGCAAAACGGAGTTGCTAAAAGGAAAAATAGGACAATGATGAATATGGTACATTCCATGCTCTCAGAGAAGCAAGTCCCTAAAGCTTTCTGGCCTTAAGCAGTGAGGTGGAGTGTGCACATTCTCAACAGATCTTCAACTTTGGCAATACAAGATAAAACTCCAGAAGAAGCATGGAGTGGCATGAAACCTAATGTGGAGTATTTTCATGTCTTTGGTTGTGTGGCTCATGTACACATACCAGATCAAAGAAGGACCAAGTTGGATGATAAAAGCTACAAGTGTGTCCTTCTGGGTGTGAGTGATGAATCAAAGGCATATATGTTGTTTGATCCAGTCTCAAAGAAAGTAGTTGTTAGCAGTGATGTTGTATTTGAAGAAGATGAAAGCTGGAATTGGGGCAGAAGCCAAGAAGAAGCAAGGCTCGACATCCTGGAATGGGGTGACAGTGATGATGAAAGTGATCAAGAAGTGAATAAAGCTGAAGAAAAGACTAATGAAGATGAAAATGGTGGTGCTTCAAGTGGAGCCGGTTCGAATGATGCTGGCTCATCCTCTAGTGAGTCACCTACTAAGAACTTACTAAGCTTAAATGAAAGGATGGTGGGAAGAGAACCACCCTGGATGCAGGATTATGTAATCGGAGAAGGCTTGTTAGAAGATGAGGGTCTGAATGCCATGATGATGCTCACCGAGGATGATCCAATCATATTTGAAAAAGTTGTCAAGAGCCAGAAATGGAGGGATGCAATGAATGCAAAGAATGAGTCAATTGAGAAAATTAAGATTTAGGAGCTAACTACTCTACCAGATGGAGTGAAGTCTATTGGAGTTAAATGGGTGTTTAAAACTAAACTCAACGAGAGTGGAGAAATAGATAAGTGCAAAGCGAGGTTGGTGGCTAAGGGATATGCATAGCAGTATGAGATTGATTACACCAAAGTTTTTGCACCGGTTGTGAGGCTTGACACCATTCGATTGATACTTGCTCTAGCAGCTCAACAAAGCTGGGATGTTTTTCAGCTAGATGTAAAGAGCGCTTTCCTTCATGGTGAGCTTAATGAAGAAGTCTTTATGCAACAGCCTCAAAGATAAGAGAAGAAGGATGAAGAAGACAAAGAGTACAAGCTAAGAAAGGCATTATAAGGGCTCAAACAGGCGCCACGAGCATGGAATAGCAGGAT
>CAIGRF010093776.1:4776-18023 GCA_903798235.1 Fraxinus ornus
AAAAAAAAAAAGTCGCCTGGAAATGGAATTTAATTTTAGTCAATCAAACATGCAAAAATGTGGAAATAGAATTTAATTTCCATCTTCCATGAAAAATATAGTCCAATCAAACACGGCCTTACATTTTATTTTACATTTTAAAAAAAAATATTTTTAAAGGGTTAATTTCACAAACGGTCACTGAAGTTACCTATAAATAACAAAACGGACATTGAAATTTCAAAGTTTCAGAAACGGTCACTAAAGTTTGAAATTTCTTTCACAAACGGTCACTGAATTTTCAGATTTTTTGGGTGAGTTTGCGACAATTTTTCGGCAACTTCCGACCACTAAAACCACCGATTTCGGATACCGTTGGAAAGCCCACAATGTCATCTTCAATTACGACCAAAAATCTCCCCATAACTCCAAGGGATTCGACCGGAATAAACCCACGAAGTTGGCAACCGAAAATTGTGAAAATCTACCCAGATTTTCAATTTTTTTGGTCAGGTTTGTGGTATTTTTTCGGCAACTTCCGACCATCAAAATCATCGATTTCGAATACCGTTGGAAAGCCCACAATGTCCTCTTCAATTAAAACCAAAAATCTTTCCATAACTCCAAGGGATTCGACAGGAATAAACCCACGAAGTCAGCTACCCAAACTGGGCATATTTTCAGACTTTTTTGGTAGTTGATTTCATGGGTTTATTCCGACTGAACCCCTAGAAGTTATGGGAAGATTTTTTGTGGCAATTGAAGATGACATTGTGGGCTTTCCAACGGTATCCAAAATCGACGATTTTGGTGGTTGAAAATTGCCGAAAAAATGCAGCAAACTCGTCCAAAAAAATTTGAAAATCTGGGCAGATTTTTACAATTTTCGATTACCGAATTCGTGGGTTTATTCCGGCTGAATCACTTGGATTTTTGGGGATTTTTTTGGTGGTAATTGAAGAGGACATTGTGGGCTTTCCAACGGTATCCGAAATCAACGATTTTAGTGGTCGGAAGTTGCCGAAAGATTGTCGCAAACTTGCCTAAAAAATCTGAAAATTCAGTGACTGTTTGTGAAAGAAATTTCAAATTTCAGTGACCGTTTCTGAAATTTTGAAACTTTAGTGACTGTTTTGTTATTTTCATGTAGTTTCAGTGACTGTTTGTGAAATTAACCCGTTTTTAAAAGGTTTTTACATCTTATTTGACATTCCCTTTTTTAAAAAAAAATTATGAACGTAAAACATATTTCTTAAAAGTTTTGCTATAGTAACACCCAGGATGACAGAATTGCCAAATGACGAATCAAAATATATTGTTGGAACCAATACAAAATTGCCTCAATTTTGTCAGCGAGAGTGTCGCCCTAGGTGTTAAAGTAGTAAAACTCCTTTTTAAATTGTACAATAATTTGTTGTCATATTGCACAATGTAAATAATGATATCAAAGATAATGTACATGTAACATTATTATTTCTTTTTCAACATAATACTAATTGGAAAATGCTAAAAGTACATTTTGTTTTACATTATATTTGACATCCTTCTATTTTATACAATTTGAGCAGTAACGTGAAATTGTATTAGGGAAATCAAAGGAGATGATGGTGTGTGCCCATGTGACCGAATATAAACAATTATATAAATCAATAGCCTTGGCCCATGCAATGCATGGACTGTTTTATTTGTGAGGTTATGTTAGCGTATATATTTAAAATGTAATTAAGAAAATGAATTTTATTGAACAGAGTAAATTTAGATAAGGATGTATTGTTTGATAATTTTTTTGACGATTCATACTGAAATGTTATATTCAATGTAGAAAAAAGATTTACAAATAGTACATATAATGAAGATCTAGCACTAACGCTATGTTTTAGATTGCTGAGATTGAAACGTTATAAGAATTAAATTTTTTTTTTTTTTTTTTTTTTTTAAATTCAATTGATTTTGGGAGCCAAAAACCTTGGCAGTCAGTAGTTCTTTCTTTCGTAAGCTCAACTAAGATATTTTTTGTGCAAAAAATCTTAGAAGTCACCCCACGGAATATAGTAGAATTGTAAGTGATATTATGAATAAAATATTTTGTAGGAATTTTGTACGAATGATTCCCTCTGCCAGAAAATTCTAATTGATTAAAATAATCACTTTTTTTTTCTTTCTCAAAAGTCTATAATTCCCTTTTATTTTGATAAGATAATGATGAAAACTGTTTTTTTTTTCCGTGCTAACACTATCTACAACAAAATCATTTCTGTCTCGTATTCCAATTGTAAAATGATATGTTGACAAACTTAACGTTAAAATATGATATATTGTAAAATCATTTCTGTCCCGTATTTCAATTGAATTTAGTGCATTTGCATATAGTTTAAAAAGTGGCAGAATACATTATGGTGTCATCGAAGTCGGTTTGCAGATAATTTTTTTATAATTACATGTATCAATTAAGTCTCTTCAGTTTTTTTTGACATTTTTTTACGTGCTAACACTAATTTATTTCAACGTAATAAAAAATATAAAATTAGAAATGTGAAATTGAATATTTATGTTACAATTATATTTTTATTTCATATAAAATTACCGTGTAAATCCACAACTAATTCAACGAATTGAGGTTTCATATCTTTATCTTACCTCATGGTAGAAATATTTATAATTTGATTCTCCTTTTTCTCTTCTTGAATTTAATAAATTTCCCCCAGTAAATGGCAGAGGATACAATGGGAAGAAACAATTAATTAGTGGAGATTATATGGGGAGAGAAGTGGGGATAAAATGGGAAAAAAATACATCATGAATGAATAGTGAACTATGCATTGCCTCTTTTAATAGAAGAGGAGAAATAATGTACTCGTAGCATGATTGTAATTGTCGTCATAAATCTCCATTTCTTTTTTTTTTTTTTTTTGTTGAACTTCATAAATTTTTTGATAGTTTAGCCCATGTTTGACTATTATTATTTTCAAACTTTTTTTCTACACTCATTTTTAACAACACATTTAAATAATAAAGTATTTTGAACATAAATCCAAGATTTTACATACTTTTTAATCATACATTATTATAAAAATCACTATTCAAAACTCTATTTCTCCCAAATAATGATTTTAAAACAGAGGCTTAATGAGTAGTGTCATTTAGCTCTTGTTTGATAATCATTACTTTCAAACTCTTTTTTTACATACTTATTTTCAACCACGTATTCGCACAATAAATTATTCAATACGTAAACCTAAAAAGATTTCCTACATTTAAACTATATATTTTTTAAAAAATCACTATTTAAAACATAATTTTTCC
Organism: Fraxinus ornus; assembly: GCA_903798235.1. Taxonomy (NCBI): domain Eukaryota; kingdom Viridiplantae; phylum Streptophyta; class Magnoliopsida; order Lamiales; family Oleaceae; genus Fraxinus; species Fraxinus ornus. Next base: position 8,059 of record CAIGRF010093776.1, read on the forward strand.
TAGTTGTCAAAGAAGGGATTAATTGTAATTTTTTTATGATCCGCGATTTATCAGGTGTCAATCACTTAACATTACTTAGATTATTTATCATCGGCCATTTGAACAGACAACATTACTGTACTTTGATGCATAATTTGTTGTTAATAGATCAATAGAATACATTGAAGACTTTTTTTACGAATCCATTTTTTATAAAAAAAATAGGCGAGTTCATTTTTAACTGCACGTTTCATTCCATCCACGACTATTATTCACTTTTTAATCACACATTTTATGGAATTCAATTTTTTTTTTCAAATTTATTTGCTAAAAATCTATATCATATCACCGAATAGAATTATTCTTGAAATTTGAGTTTTCTCATTTGCTAACATAATTGATGTAGACAACGAAATAGAGATAATAAATCAGCAGTTGTGTTATATGTATGTAACAACTTATATAATTGTTTACTAATAGATGATGTGACGAGATTTAATCGAATCAAGATCTTATCAATCAAATAACTTATCCAACTACATTTTGATACATCATCATTATATAAAATATTATGTAAATAGTTATGTGCAAGAAGTATTTTTTATAAATCAAACCTTTAATTTTTCCCATGCATTGCACGAGTTGTGTTATTTTGAAGGTGATGTTAGCGTTTTATATTTAAACATAAACAGTAGGATACATCTCTGATAAATTAAAAGAAAAAGTTCTTCACATAGCTTCACGTAGAGATATCCATATAACTGATTGATAAATAGAAATCTTATCTATATCTGTAACGAAAAATTAATATCACGTATTTGTACAAATATTTTACTGCTTTAATAGAAGAACAAACTTCAGTGTTAATATGACAGTCAAATTTTGCACTTAAATAAGGGTTGTATTGTATTACCCATCGATTTTCTAATATTTAATAGAAATATCATTATTAGAACGTTTATAGAATGGGTATGAGTCATCGCCAAATATAGTAGTATTACAATAACAACATGAAGATATGGGTAAGTATTTTTACAAGGAACCTCACACGATACTATCCTATCAACTTGACCAACAGAATAAATTTTACGAGCAGAATTAAAAATCAATATTAGATGTGCATGAAGGAGGCCTCTTTTTTGAAATTCAATTATATATATATATGAGCAACAACATGACCAAAAATATGTTCTTTGTATAAATCTTTTTTTAACTCTTATAATTTTGCTCTGAATATACGTACAACTATATCTAGTCGATTTTGAACTTCATCATTATGTTTTAATTCTTGCTTAATTCTGACCAATTTAGATTACATGTTATAGTTAAAAATATATTTGATTTTTCATAACGTTGTACAATAACTATTGTATCTAAATATCTTCTTAACATGTCTTTGGGACCACATGTAAAGCTTTGTGGTAGAACAATTTTTTTTCCAATTTAATACCCTCTTGTGTCCCCATGTTGAATGTTATCTATAATACCTTGATAAAATTCAGTTCGAATTTGTTTTTTATTGTTACGAAAATAATCTATAATCTAACCTAATAGTTTCAATTTTAACATACATATCTACAACATATCGTTGTAAAAGTCTACCAGCAGCATGAAGTACAACACACTTACCAGAATTTCTAATTTGTAACTTGTATGAATAATATTCACGACAGGAAATTTAACATCGTTGCTTTCTTTCATTAAAAGTAAGATAGTGATGTTACATTGATTTAGATTATTTAACTTTATATAAAAAGAAAAGAGTATAAAAAAGTATGTTAACAAATCAGTAGGTGGTCCCAAAAGCAATGTGAGTAGGTAGGGATGGCAAAAAAACTCGCCGGCTCGGACGGCTCAGGCTCGGCTCGAAAAAAGCTCGAACCGGGCCCGGCTCGGGCTCGGTTACAACGAGCCGAGGCTCGGGCCGAGCCTCTTTTTTTTTTTGTCGGGCTCGGCTCGGGCCTAAAAAAGTTCGGCACAAAAAGCTCAAGTCAAACTCGAGCTTTTTTTATTTAATTTATAACATGTAAAAACTGTACAAATTTTAAATTTTTTAAGTAAAAAATATAGATTTGACATAAAAATAAAATAAAACGCGAGCCGGCTCGGTTCAGGCTCGGCTCGGCCCGCTAAGGCTCGGGCAGAAAGCTCGGGCCGAGCCTCATTTTTTTTGGCCGGGCTCGGCTCGGGCCAAAAAAAGCTCNTGCCACCATTATGAGTAGGTAAGCTTTGAGTTTGAGAAGATGGGTGTTTGTATTTCTGAATACCTTCATCCCAACCAAATTCATCAAATGGAAAAAATAAAGGATATTGCAAAAGGTCATAGCAACCATAATAATAATGAACTCTATGTGAAGAATGACATAAATAGTAATATCACGAATACGAATATTTGTATTTTCATCATCCTCAACTCATACAGCAACTACTTGAGATGCTGAAGGAGTATTGAAAACTCTTTGATCAATTCCTGGATCACATCTTATTTGTATTTGACAGTTATCCAAATTGGTCATATCACTTAAAGATCTAAAAATCTAGTATATGAATTAACTTTAAGGATTTCCATTAAAATAATCAAAGTAAATTGAACAAAATTTGTTGACATTTTCATTCGATTTTGAATTTCATTATCTGTATCATAAAAATATAACTGCATATAAGTAGGGATATTATTTTTGGGTAATAATTGATTTACATAATGGTACATTTGTCCTTGAACTCGAAATGTATAAATACCTTTGTATGATTTAAAGAGCTCTTTATCGTATTTAACACCAAAAGAAGTGAAAGCGAAATGAGTATTATATCCACGGGAAAGTTTTTCTAATTCCATACATGTAACTTTATTAGATGTACGTATGTCATACAATTCAGTAGGTGAATCAAGTATAAGAAGTTTAACTTTTCCATCACAACAACAAAATCCTTTAGTTTCTCTGTAAAATTTTCGTGCACTACAATATTGACAGGAGGTGGATGTAGGCAATAGATATGGATTGGTTGGTATATTCGATAAGTCAAAACTTCCTTCTAATTTAGAATAACGATGATTAGTTGATTCATGATTTGGAGTGCAGGCATCAGAATCAAGACATATAGAAACTGAATTATTATTTTCAGATAACATAGAATTATGTATCCTTTTACGACGATCAATACGTGGAGTCTCAGTTTGTTTCATCCTATCTACTTGCCTTTGATTTTGTTGGTGGGAAATGGAAACTGTATATAATTCTCTTGGAATTTGGGAAGTACTTTTAATGTGTGGACTGATTTGTTTAATAGCAGGCATATCCAAATCCATATGGAGGAAATATTCACCTTCAAATAGAAGAAAAAATTGTTTTGTAATGAATGGAAGTAATAATAATATTAATAATAAATCAGCTCAAATAAAGCAATTCACGAAGGAACTTGATATAAATGATCTGAAGCTAAAAATAATAAATATGTAAACCTCCTATTTATATGCAAGATCCAAGAAATAGGACTTGAAGTAAACCCACAAAAATTCATCAATACTTATGAATGTATATACAGAATGACAAGGTTAAAGTGAGTTTGAATCAAAAAATCCGCCTTCATAGAATATCAAAATAACCCAAAAATCCAATATTTTTATCTTCCAATATAAAATATTAGGAAATAGAATAAAACTCATTAGCATTAATAATTATCATCAGTATTGGAAAAAAACCTCTTCACGATGTGCGGACAATGGTGTCTGCGATGTGCAGACACCAGGGCATGGTGTCCGCACATCGCGGACACCAATGCTCCGCACTATGAGGAGCATAGTTCTGCACTTGTGCGAAGCGAGTGACGATATAGTTTTTTTTCTTTTTGTGTATTTATTTTATTTAATATAAATATGAAAATGAATAAATTATTTAAATTAATTATCTAGATTTTTTTTTCCATTTGTCCTTTATTAAATGTAGAAATGAACATATTATTATTATATCATTCTTGGAGTAAAATTTTATGCCAAAAAAATTAATCAAACTCATTTTGGCACACCATGTCAGCACACCATGCAGACACCAGATGGTGTGTAAGGAACCAACCTTAATCCTAACCCAAGGGAATTACAAATAGCAAATGACAACATATCTGGTGTGTACACTTTGGTGTCATTATTTTTATTTATTTTCTTATACTTCTTCCAATACAAGCATTTAACATAACATTGTCCATATCTACGTAACTAATGTAACTAATATGCTTTGAAATTTATTCTTAAACATTATTTGAATATGGGGAAGCAACACAATTGTATCTAAATACTAAACATGCAAAAGTAACAGAAACGAAATGTAGTTACAGCAAAATCAACTTTTACATAACTACTTACAAAGAATGGAATAAAGGGTAAGAGAAATTCTCAAGTTTCTGTGCTGCAAGAGCAAATTTTCAGGATATCTTTAGGTTATTGTACATAGACCTGGAGAGGGTGACGTGAAATTGATTGGCACGAGGAGGGAGAGTTTACGAATTTAACTGGAGTTAAATAAATTTTTGTTGTTGTATTTACTTTTCCAATACAAATAATACATGAACAAAGATATTTTAAAAAATATCAACTGGAGATATTTATCAACTCCTCTCGTCTTAGAATTGAAGTTTTGCTTCTCCAAAAAGATTCATGGAGATATTTAGGGTGTGTCTGGAGCTGATTAAAATGGATAAAAAAATTGATTTTTGGTCCGTTATGCATCAATTCAGCCTGTCTTTGTTGACTTCTATTTCTCGCACGCGGGCCCCACATTGAAAAGCAACGGTATAAAAATCAGTTTCATTCAGCTTAATATTTCCACCAGACACAACTTCAATAAAATTTCCACTGCAGAGAGTTATGATTATCATTCCTCTTGTCTACAATTCAAGTCAATAAATACGACTAGTATTCTAAATATTTTTTTTGTCCACATATGGAACAGTAATATGTGAGGCAAAATCACAAATGAACGGTAATCCTCAAACCCTCTCTTTTAAGAGAGAGTAGATATAAGCGCAAGACTCCTTAGGAGCTAAAATAAAGGCTTTAATGTTATAAGGATGTTTCATTCATGATAGTTGATAGGAAACTTAGCATATATTTGACAAATATGTTTAAAAACACTTGTTAAAAGTTAAATAATTTTTTTTTTCACATATTTCATGGAACTCACAAGTATTATTCATTAATTTAGCCTTCGCTCATTTTTTTTTTTTATCTATTTATAAATAAAACTTGCCAACTATATGCTTAAATGAGAGTGATGATTATTCTTTGCTACTTCTCAAAGCAATGTTCTCCTAATTTTTTCCACTTAATGTATTGGAATTTTTTTTGTACCGCTCAATTTTATCCATGAACGAGCATTTTGGCCCGAGTATTTCAATACTTGAGATCATTTAATATACTTCAAATATTTTGTAAATAGAACTATTTGGATCCATGCAATTATTGGAACCGAACTCAAACTCGAACCATCGATTCTAGTTCAGTTCGATCTATTCATAACATATATTTAAAAAAAAAAAAAAAAAAAAACTATCAACTAACATTAGAAATTATCTTCTCAATATCTATCAGAAGTAGAAACAATAAAATATATTATCAAATATATATTTCAACATTTTCTTAATTCACTGAAATATGTCACCAAATATCATCCAATATCTATCATAATAACATCAAATTTCAGTAGCGACTCTAAGTGTAGCACCTCAAAAAGAATTTTTAGGATGAGCAACGTGTAAAGTGCAATTAAAAGTGATTAGGGACGAGAGTGATATGATTCATTATTCAAATGAATGAAATTGATAGATTAGGTGCTCAGTACTTGGGTTTTGCAATCTTGGACCGGGACCTTCGGTTCGAAATGCTCCATCTCACTTAAAGTGTCCACTCTTCACAATTTTGATTTGTTGCACCAAATTTAAATTTCAATTAAGGTCATCAATATTTGCTCATTGGTACACTTATTTTCTCAAAATTTTGTTCAATTCTTATATTTTAATATTTAATTAATCAACACATCTTGTTTAAGATGACGATTTTTGTCCAAATATCTTGTTAGTGTGCCTTGAAATGGGGAAATAAAAATATTTATTCAAACTTTTATATTTGTGTTTTTGCCTATTTAAAAACATAGAGGGAAAATAAGGCATTTGTATGCTTTTCTAACAGATTTTTGAACGAAAACTACCATCAAAGTTAATATATGTTAATTAACAAATGATTAATGTTAAGATTTATGTTGTATTGGAAATTTTGTAGACAAAATAATTATTATAAAAGAATATGATTATTATAAAATAGTTGTAAAAGTCAAAGAGTCTATTGAAGTGTTGTATAGATGAACTAAGAGTTTTTGGGCTCGAGCAGGGGCGGACGAAGAAGCTTAAAGTTGGGGGGCATAATCGAACTTGCAAAAAAGTTGGGAGGAATTTTACAAACGAAAATTGACGTCCAAAAAAGTTATACCTTACGTAATTTTGCATCCGAAAAATTTACATGGGATATGACTTTTTTAGATGTAAAATTTCGAAAAATTTTGATGTCATATTTCATATAAATTTTTTTAATAAAATAATGAAAATTACATTGAGCAATTTGTATCGCAAAAATAATAAATGTGAATGAAATAATTGAATTTTTTAAAAGAAAATGCGAGTTAGTTGCATTTCTTTAAGATTCGCGTTTCTTTAAAACTCGCGTTTAAGGCATCTTTGATTATTTTCAATATATGTTTGGACTATTCGATATACTTATAGTATAGTTCTCGAAATAAGTTTTGAGATGACATATGCGATTTGTAGATTCGATTAGCGTACGATCGTCAGAGAATTTTTAAAGTTATCATGTTATCAAAATTTTCGGAATACTAATTTTGAACGGCATAATTTGACAAGTCGTAACATTTGGTACGATTGATCATTTCGTACGTCATTAACGACGTAGAAAACTAGACCATGATTGACTTGTGTTATTTACTGCTTTAATTATTATTGTGGCAATTCAACATATGATAAACTTGACTTGATTGACTAAACATCTAGAACAATCAAAAAGTGACTTGTTGCTTTTAGTTGGTAATTTTAGTTCTGCGTTATTCACCTATTCACCCACTCTATGTAATTTTAGCGCCAAACTAGTTACTTTCAAGTGGTATCAAAGCCCAAATTTGATTTCTAACCCTAGTTTTCTAAATTGGTAGTTTATTGTCTATTCCACCATATTTTGATGACAGTAACTATGCCTATTGAAAAGTTAGAATGAGAGTCTTCATGAAATATATAGATGAATGTATTTGGTTGAGCGTAGTAAATGGTTGGAACACCCCATCTACCATAGTTGCAGATGTAGTAAATGGCTTCATGCTCTATTTTTATGACTGTATGTGTGCGTCTATGTGTGAGGTTGCTAAAGAGGTTTTCGATATTTTATAGACCACATATGAGGGAACTCAAAGTGTTAAGATTGTTAAGTTACAGATGTTGACCACTGGGTTTGAAGAGATTAGGATGAAAAATGATGAGACCTTCGATGACTTCTACAATCTTGAATGAAATAGTTAATTTTATCTTTAATGTAGGTGAGGGAATTCCTAAGCATAAGATTGTTAGAAAAATCCTAAGATCCTTATCTGAGAGATTAAAGCCTAAAGTTACGGCTATCGAGTAGAGCAATGATCTAAATGCTGTTAAGATTGAAGAATTCATTGGATATTTCCAAATTTATGAATTCACCATATCTCAACTTAAGAAGAACATTAAAGAGAGACATTGTGATTCCAGTGAGTCTAGAAAGAGAATTAAATTTATTAGAAATCGGTGTAAAGTTATGAATGCAACTCTCAATGATGAAGAGTCTAGTTCGGATAATAAAAGTGATATGTCTACACATGAGAATAGTGAGAAGTTTATAGTCCTCACTGCTAGGACTAAAAGTGAATTTGATTAGGACAGTAAGAAGGTTGAGGAAGTAGAGAGCGGTGAGCAATTTGAGAAAGATTCTGAAGATAAGAAAGAAATTCGTAAGGCTTATCAAAAATTATTTGAAGAGAGTCTTAAGATTAAGAATGTGAATAAAGTCGTGCTTAAGAAGGTCAATGAACTTGAGCTAGTTAGAGAGAAACTTGTAGTCGACCTTCAGGAGTCTACCTCGTTCCTCAATAAACTAGATACTGTGAATCCATTCCTAGTGTCTAAGATTAAGAATCTTACAGATGGACTTGAGAAGTCTTCTAGGAAAATTAGCGAGCTGATAATTGAGAATGATAAATTAGAAATCCAGGTTAAAAACCTTCAGAGATAACTTGAATATTTCAATTCTCAACTTCTTGTTTTCTCTAGTGGATCTCAGAAACTTGATAGTCTTTTGGGGTTGAACAAGCCTGTTAGGACCAGGAGGTCTAGAATATAAGCAGACCGATCATAATAGCGCTATTACTTCCAAAACCATGTTTATCCCTACCACCAACTAGCCTATGTATGCTCCTAATTGTGAACTCAAGAACAAGGGTATCGAAAGACAAAGGCCTACTAAACAGCTTATGACCTACCAACCTAGGAATATGTATCAACGACCACATAACGTTGGACATAGGTTTATCCCTACTTATTTTCAATTATGGTGAGTTATGACATATAAGTAGGGATGGAAAAACAGCTCGCCGACTCGAACGGCTCGGGCTCAGCTCGAAAATAGCTCGACTCGGGCCCAGTTACAACGAGCCGGCTCGGGCCAAGCCTCATTTTTTTTTGCCGGGCTTTGCTCGGCTCGGGCCCAAAAAAGCTCAACACAAAAAAGTTCGAGTCGAGCCTGAGTTTTTTTATTTAATTTACAAATTTTAAATTTTTTAAGTAAAAAATGTAGATTTGACATAAAAATAAAATAAAACCCGAGCCGGCTCGGTTCGGGCTCGGCTCGGCCCGCTAAGGCTCGGGCAGAAAGCTCGGGCCGAGCCTCATTTTTTTTGGCCGGGCTCGGCTCGGGTCCAAAAAAGCTCAGTACAAAAAAGCTCGAGCCGAGCCTGAGCTTTTTTTTTCGGCTCGGCTCGTTGACATAGCTACATATAAGGTCTCTGTGTCATAAATTTTTAAATAGAAATAGAAATCAGATTTTCACTAGAATTTGAAATCGGGATTTTGGTGGCTGAATTGACTCATTACTAATCAAGTGAGTCATTTGATCAAATTAATGACACAGTTGACTCAGAATGTCTTCTACTAGACAAGTTTGGGTTAAAAAGAGTGATTTAAAAAATTTAGAAATTGATCACGGTACTCTTAAAGGTAAGAGTGTTTGTATACTTAATTGATTAGGTGTTTTTTTTTTTATGTGTGCTTATGTTTATTAATTGTGATTCATTCATTATTGCACGTATCTCATTTTTTTTTTGTTTTTAGGTAGTTCGATTTAAAAAAAAAAATTTGAAAAATCGAAAAATAAAAAATGAATTTTTTTTTCACTACAGCATGATATATGATTTACTTGAACATGTGTGTTGTGATCAAGTATGAGTTTAATTGATGTGTTGTAACATATTTTTCATTACTTTGTTTAGGTTTATGTGGAGTATTTAGTATAGGTTTCTTCATGTACCGTATGCACAACACATACTATGTTCTTGTGAGTACGTTTTGATCGCGTGTGTGAGATTTGGGATGGCCGTTATCTATTGGTAAGGTGACCTTGAACATGGATTGATTTTAATTTAGTAGACCTAAACTCTAGTATATCCCCTTAAATATGAAAAAAAAATGTTTCATCCTATACTTTTCTTCAAAACCTATTTGATTCGAGTAATTAAGCTCGAGAGGTTTCTTATAACCTGATGCCCTATGGTCAACTGACTTGGAGTCATCGGTCAAAAATTCGTTACATGGATCATTTTAGTCACTCGATGGAGAAGAGTTTGCACTTAAAAAATGATAAAGATAAAAAGATAAACATAAATTGTGTGAATATATATATATATATATATATATAT
>CAIGRF010093791.1:0-14749 GCA_903798235.1 Fraxinus ornus
TAGAGTGTCTGGTAGAGATTAAAATTGATTTAAAATTGAAAAATTAGTCGTTATTATTGACTTTTATTAGACGAGTGAGACCAATAACGACTATATTTTCAATTTTAATTGGATTAAAATTGATACCGCTCATAATTAATTTACATGTTATTGCTTTATTTTGATTCGATGTCAAATTAATAAATTAAAATATGATCAATAAATTTAGTGCTCTAGACTATTTCCGCCAAATTCCCCGACCTTTATCCCCTTTTCGGCATGGGTTCTTCCATTGCAGTGAAGAATAACTACAGGTGCGCTCACTCGCTGCAGCAATTCTACACGGGTGGCCCTTATGCCGTCTCATCTGTGATCTGACAGCTCTTTTCTCGTCTGCGCTTGCGAGGACACTATCAAGATTGTTGATTCGTCCAACGCTTCCATTAAATCCACCATCGAAGTAGTTTCCGAACCCGTCACAGCCCTCACTCTCAGCCAAGACGATAAGTTGATTTTCTCTACTAGCCACAGCCGCCAAATTCGTGTTTGGGATGTCTCTTCCCTCAAATGCCTACTCTCTTGGAAGGTTCCAATTGCATATTTGAGCTTAATATAAAGGGATCGAGCTACTCAATTCTTTTTTACTTTTTGATTTCACATAATATATATATTGTGAAATAGGGGCACGAAGGCCCGGTCATGGGAATGGCTTGCCATGCTTGGGGAGGATTGCTGGCAACAGCGGGGGCTGATAGGAAAGTGCTGGTTGGGGATGTGGATGGAGGCTTCTGCACCCACTATTTTAAAGGGCACAAGGGGGTGGTCAGTGGTGACCAGTATTATGTTCCATCCTGACCCTAATAGGTTACTCGTGAGTATTTAGCTCAAGAGAGAATTTAATGTAATTCAGTGTGCAAATTAGTGATACGAGATATTGAGGAAATTAAGTTTGAAGTTAGCTCATAGTTGGCTCTTTGTTTACAGCTTTTCTCTTCTCCTGCGGTGACGATGCTACCATTTGAGTATGGGATCTTACTAGCAAAAAGTGTATTGCAGTGCATGAAAAACATCAATCCACAGTGACTTCCTTGTCAATATCTGAAGACGGATGGACCTTGCTTAGCGCAGTTAGCGCAGGAAGAGATAAGGTTCGACCCCCCATTTTTTTTTCTCATTCTCTATGTTTATCAAATCACCAATATTGTAATGGATTTGGTAAACGTTTGAGAGGTTGTTATACTTGTGTTAAAGCTCTTTACTTGCAGGTTGTTGAACCTAAGTGGATTTGTCATGTTTCCCTTACCTGGCTGAATATTAGTTATTATTGCAACTGTAATCTTGCAGATACTAATAAATTTGAGTTAAAATATATAATATTTCTTATAAAGAAAGGAAAAATGACAATTGTAGAGTGTTTGTCCAATACGGACACACCACCCTAATTGAAGCGTTCGCTCAACATAGCGTGCCCTGTTGACTTGTGTTGCATGTATCAATTCACGGTGATCAAACTTTAAGAGTACTTTATCAGTTACCTGATAATTTTCACTGTAATTTCAGGTGGTGAATTTGTGGAACCAGCACGATTATAGCTGTAAGATCACTGTGCCAACTTATGAGGCACTGGAAGCTGTGTCCACAATTGATTCTGGATCTCCTTTCACCTCATGTTTGGTATTATCAATACGGCAGCATGGGAAGGAAAAAATCTCTTCATCATCCATTCAATTTATCACCATTGGTGAATGTGGAATTGTACGGATATGGTACTCTGATGGGTAAGTTGCTCTTATTTTCTGATTGCTTCGAAATTTCACAAAGTAGTATAGAATGTACTCATAATTTTTTTTTGATAAAGTTATGTGTAGTATACACCATTTTATTCATGCGTGCTTATGTTTTAGCCAGGGCTCCTGTTACTTGTAAATTTATTATCTAGTTTGTCTTCTGCTTTGATCATGGGATGTACCAGGAGTCCATTTTCTCCATATTTTCTTAAGCACCCTTGCGTAGTAAACCTTCTGAACTTTTGAAATTACCCGTTAAACAGAGCTGTGTGTCTTTTTGAGCAGAAGTCTTCAGATGTTACTGTCAGCTCAGACAAAGAAGAGATGCAAAGAGGTTTTACTTCTGCTATGATGTTGCCATCAGGTCAAGGACTGCTGTGTGACAGCAGATCAGCAGTTTCTAATCTATGTTCCCGAGGAACATCCTGAAGGTGGTTTGAACTTAGTCCTGAGAAAGAGGCTTATTGGACACAATGAAGAGATTGCAGATATGAAGTTTTTGGGTGAATAGGAAGAGTACCTAGCAGTTGCAACAAGTGTTGAACAAGTAAATCGTTTAAAAATTTCAATGGGCTTCTCCAGCTTGATTATCATGTTTGTAATGCTGCATAACATGTTGACATGACCATGGAGTTCCCAACATTTATTGACTCTGAAAGATATATTGCCCTGTATTATTTTTCGTGTGCCTATTATTCAGTAGAAAGAACAATCTTGATTCAGATTTGCCAAAATCATTCTAATACATTTTATGACTTGGATTAGCACCCAAGGAATTTTTGGACTCTCCAGTTTGTGCATCATTCTGTTTATGTGACCTTTGTTGCATAAAGCTCAATCAAGATTGTTGCCACAGCAATTTACATTTCGTTAAATATGCATTCATTCTGTGGTGAAGGATATTTCTGACATATGTTGTCTTTCCTATTAGGTTTACTCATAGGATTAGCTATAGAAGGAATATTCCTTTTCCTATTGATCTTATTTAGGGGTGGATATGGTTTCATTTGGTTTTGGTTTCAAGAGAACCGAACCACGAACTAATAGTTTTTTTGATAATGGAACCAAATAGTTTTTTTAAGATATGGAACCAAATCGGAACCGAACCATTCGATTCTGGTTTTGTTTGGTTCTAGTTTCATTATTGAGGAAAAAAAAAAGAAAATAACATTTGAGGAAGAAGAATCGAAGGTTGAGGCTTCTATTTCAGAAATCCATGCAATGGTAGTAACTGAGCGCGACAGTAAACAGCAGATGATAGTTGATCTCCATTTAAGAGTCTGTGTATAAATTGAAAAGGAGAAAATGAGAAATGAATTAAGGTCACCAGTCTCCATATTGAGAAATGAGAAATCAAAGGTACATGACCTTTTATCCCGATTTCCAATTGAATTTTGATTTTTTATTTGTGACTTGTGATACACTAATTTGTAAATATATATAAAATAATAAAAATTAAATATTGAGTTTGGTTGTTGGTTCTAGAACTAGAACTGAACCAAATGGTTCTCAGTTCTAAGAACTAGAACCATTAATTTTCTTTTGTAGAACCGAATCGAACTGCTTGATTTGGTTTTGTTCTGGTTTGGTCTGATTTGATTTGGTTGTTTTGTCCACACCTAATCTTATTTTCACTGAATTATACCTGGAGAAGTTTCTCTTTCAATTATGCAAAATTCATTAGCATAGACAGGATTGACAAAAACTTGCCGTCAATCAAATTTTATGAAACTTTTTGAGCAAGACAAATAAAACATCATCTCAGGCTTCTATTTTCATGAATTGCTTGCTCAATGAATGTGATTATCAGCTTCTATTCTTGATTTATAGTTTAATTTTATATTTTTCAGGTGCGAGTGTATGATTTGGCATCCATGTCTTGCTCCTATGTGTTAGCTGGGCATACTGATATTGTTCTGTGCCTTGATACTTGTGTGTCAAGTTCAGGAACAACACTTACTGTTACAGTAAGAAAGGACAACAATGTAAGTTTTTGCTTAAACATATATATCTCTCTCTCTCTCTCTCTCTCTCTCTCTCTCTCTCTAACAGAGCAGATTTTATGTTTTCATAATTAATCTTGGTCTAAGTGCGAAAATCTTAAACGTCAAATCTATTGGCCTATTTTGAAGAAAGATGTGGCCAAGATAGTTAGTACATGTAACACCTGTCAGTTGGCCAAACAGAAGAAGCAAAACACTATTTTGTACACACCTCTTCCAATTTCTGATTTCCTTGGCAAGACGTATGGATTTTGTGCTAGGACTTTCACGTACCCTGAAGAAGCAAGATTCTATTTTTTTGGTAGTCGATTGTTTCTCGAAAATGACTCATTTTATCCCTTGTATTAAAACCTATGATGCATCCAAGGTTTCCACGTTATACTTGAATGAAAATTTCAAATTATATGGTCTTCCTGAAACTATTGTGTCAGATAAGGGATGTTCGGTTCACTAGTCACTTTTAAAGAATGTTGTGGGATAATGTTGGTACGAAATTGAAATTTTCTACTGCCTATCACCCACAGATTAACGATCAAATAGAAGTGGTTGACCGTAGTCTTGGTAATTTATTAAAATGTCTGGTCCAAGAAAATCTTAGAAATTGGGATTTGATTTTTCCTACAGCTCAAATTGTATATAACAGTTCCATGAGTCGATCATTAGGTAAGAGTCCATTTGAAGTTGTTCACGGTTTTAAGCCTAGGAAGCCTTTAGATCTCATTCCGTTGTTCTCACATGCTAGTGTGTCTATGTTAGCTGAAGCATTTGCACAACATTTTCATAACTTGCATATTGAGATCAATAAACAGTAATGCATCATATAAACTTCGAGCTGATTTACATAAATACATGTTGAGTTTAATATTAGGGATTATGTTNTGGCGTCTTCATGGATCCGTCTAAATACTGCAAGCTCGTAGCGCTGGTCCTTTTAAAATTTTAAAGCTAGTTGGCCCAAATCTTATGTTCTTGATCTTCCGCCACATCTTAACTACCACCATACTTTCAATATTGAGGATTTAGTTGCTTATAAAGGTCATTTTAATTCCTCAATGATCCTCTCCTACCTTGATCTGTGGATCTTGACCCTGAATCTCGTCACTTCTAACCCAATACTACATTTCCCAACACACAAAGATAAAATTGATGCTATTTTAGACGAACTGATTGTGTTGACAAAGATGGGGAGGTTCAACGCTTTCTTGTTCGTTGGGTTGATCGGCCTGATTGCACATGGATTACTAGATACATTACAGTAGCTTGATCCAGATTTATTGGAGCTCTATTGGAGTCAGTAAGATCTTCCTTTGCACAGTTCTCCTTCCATACATTCAGGGGTCATTGGTGTGGACACCAGATTCATACCACCACTGACACGCTTTTATGGACGTCAAAAGAAGCTCGTTCAACCCCTTAGTTTATGGTTGGATGATTGATTGCAGCCTTTTCTGCCTTATCCACTCGACAGAGTCGAGTTTTCTTCCACCCCAAGAGAGTTGATGCGGACATCATCGAGATCGAGATTTATTTTATTGTTATTGGATTTGTTATATATATTTTCTATTATTGAGCTTGTAGTAGCGGGTTGGCCAAGCCCTTCAAGTTAGGGTTTTTTTGCTATTTATTGGATTTTCGTTGTAGTTGAATTAATTATTGATTGAATAAAATTATAATTGGCGGCTACCACGTTTTTTTCCCTCCGGTCTTTTTCACGGTTTCTTCCCCTGCCTTTTCACTCTTCTTCTTTTTCTTCTTTTTTGATTCTTCTCTCCGTGGTAATAATTCTTCCCTATTCTACATCACCTTGCCTCCGTTCAGTTTTAATTATGTACTAGTCTAAATGGAGTTTATTTACTATGTCTAATTGAGTATTTTATCTTCATTCTATAAGATTTGTGTTTTCTTACTGGTGTTGTAACATTTGATCTATATTTGTGCGCAATTTAGTTTTCCATACTAAGAAATTTTGGGAGAACATTGCCACATGGATAATGCAGGAAGAGGGTGTTTTGAGAGGGCAAGAACTAGTGAATGCTGCATTGGATGCTGACTATACGAAAGCAATCCAACTTTCCATTGAACTTCACAGACCTCACAAACTTTTTGAGTTATTAAGTGAACTCTGCAGGTTTCTTTTATTTGTAATTTTGTTTTGCTGTTTTGTCTACATAGAATTGTTTGTCTGAAGTTGTGCTCCCTACAGAAAGAGAGACGTTGAAGTTCATATTGAAAAAGCTCTTGGTACTTTGGGCAAATAAGAGTTTCATCTACTTTTGCAATATGTGCGAGAATGGAATACAAAACCAAAGCTGTGTCATATTGCACAGTTTGTGCTGTTCCGTGTATTTAGCATCCTCCCTCCAACAGAGATAGTTGAGGTACTTGCTTTGGGTTACTCATTACTGGCTTCTTTACGAGTTTGTGAATGATGGACTTCAATATCCATGTGATTTCAGATAAAAGGAATTGAAGAACTGCTTGAAGCCCTTATTCCATATTCTCAAAGGCAATTCAGCATAATAGATAGGTTGGAAAGAAGCACATTCCTCTTGGACTATACCCTAACATGAATGTCCATCATTGAACCTGAAACGGATGGGAGAGAGTTGAAAGAAGAGAATGTGAAGTGCTTTGAGGATGCAGAGGGATACCAATTAGGAGGCATTGCTCTTGAGGAGCAAAATGACGACAATGAACCAAAAGAGATCTCAAGGAAGAAGCGCAAGTCACACAAATCTAAAGATGGGAGACATAAGAAAGAGAAGGTAGTGGATTACACAAGTGCTGCTGCTATATCATCACATGCATAACACTGTTAATTAGTTTATCAAGGGTACAAGAGCTCCTAGTCTAAAAATTTGTAGTTGTTTTGTTTAAAATAAATTGTATAGAGTAAACGTTGGAGGGATTTTTCTTCGTTTTTCAGGTTTAATTATTATTGTATGATGATAGTATATACGGACGAGTCGAACTCCTTGAAATGTGTTACACTAATTTTATTCGCAAAATGAATGCTTTTTTAGTCCTCTCTTTCTTCGTCTTGCATCTTTTTTATTTGTGCTGGTCAACCTGGAAGAATTTAGTTTTAACTCAGATACCTGAATAAGGCAAGTAGGATCTCAAGGGACCAGGATTGAGGAAAACCCACTTATGGGTTTAAGGTTTTGGGCATAATGATTGTAACCTTGTTAACAGGTGCTTAAGAAATCGGCACAAAAACTTCGAGACTGCTGGTGCACAAGAAGACCTGGTAGACCATGAAATTATGCCCCATGGACTTTCCCTGATGATAGATGTGTTTGATAACTTTGTGATCCCAGAAGGTATCGAATTTCGAATTCTGATGTCTGATGTTTTATTCATATTTTGGGATGTTCCTTTGTTGTAAAGTATCTATATAAATTATTGGCATGAACACAATAGTTCATGGAATTTTCTGGTTCTTATTCTTTTTTCAGTTCTTTGAACATTTGAGTGCACCCCAGACTAGACAACTGGCTGAGCAGCTTACTGCACATGTCCTAAACTCTAGCCTCCAGATGATGTATGGTTGCCTAGTGATCCAGAAGGTAATTTAAATCTTGCACCAAATGTTTGACATCTATGGTGTGTTATAAGTCTGCAAAATTCAATGTCTGCTCACTGTTTATACATTTTTCACATTTATAGTCAATAATTTAATGAAATTCTGGGAGTCTTGAGGTGCGTCTTGTTAGGGTCTAAAAGGTGTGAGATTCCAATCCCCTCAAGCCTGGGCTTTTGGGAACAATGGTGGGGTCTCCACCAATTGGTATCAGAACAATTCCACGTCCTGAGTTCGAATTCATGAAGGGGCGACCCAAGCGAAGTGCCGAATATNTTAGGGTCTAAAAGGTGTGGGATTTCAATCCCCTCAAGCCTGGGCTTTTGGGAACAATGGTTGGGTTTCCACCAATTGGTATAAGAGCAATCACACGTCCTGAGTTCGAATCCTGAAAGGGGCGACCCAAGCGAAGTGCCGAATACCAGCAGCCAACTGGATGGGCCGGTTGATAATGCGAAGGTCGTCTTGGAGTGGGCGCCGTGGACGTCGGATTTGGGCCGTGGGGTATTGTTAGGGTCTAAAAAGGTGTGGGATTCCAATCCCCTCAAGCCTTGGCTTTTGGGAATAATTGTTGGGTCTCCACCACGTCTAAACCTACATTTACATTTTTTATTTTCTGGAAGTCAAATTAGCGGTTCTGGTCATAGTGAACTGGCGGTGTTCATTTCATGATTATGGAATTGTTACGTCTCCTTGAACATGTTACTGCATCAACTCATAGGAGAAGGATTACTTGTTAGGCCAATCACCTGAAGAATGATATTGATTTACTTTCATTTTTAACTTTTCCTCTTTACACCAGTAACTCTGTTCATGGTTTTGTTATTGTGGAACTTCTGTTGCTACAAAACTTTTATCTTATATGTAGCACTATGTTCTCATACAATTATCATATATGACTATAATTTGTTTAATTGCCATTCTCATTTTTAGATATGATTAGCTATAGTATATTGTTAAGCATACTGACATTTGGCAAAACTCGTTTATCACCTTTTCCACGCACCTTAATTTTTTTTTCTTGCTCATGCACTTTAATGTTGGACGCATAAGAACTACAAAGACCTTCCATTTCCTGTTATTGTAGAATTTTTGGGGAGTTCTAATTGAGCTTTTAAAGAAGTTTGATTTCCACGTTATTCATCGGTATAGAGAAGCTAATCGGTGGCAGATGAGTTGGTGAAGTTAGGTGCGAAGGGGAAGACAAAACGGTTCTTATCATGTATGAAACTGCCATGATTTTGTCGAGGGTTGATTCGTTTAAATAGGCTGGGTGTGCTGTACCTTCGTAAGAAAAGGTTAGGCTATTTTGCGTTCTTTGTTTATCGTGATAGGAGCTTAGATTATTTGTTATTCTTTTATTGGTTGATGGTCTGTTACTACGGTTTTCCTCCGGTTTTATGAATAAATGCCTGGAGGTACTGCCTCCTTTTAAAAAAATATTGTATGTTCTCTGTGGAAATGGTATAAACCACCTATAATTTTAGTAGAAATTAAGTGGACCACGACCTGTGCCCTAAAAATAGAATACGAAATAAGTTTTGGCCAATTTAACTCAGTGCTCTTGATTGGATTATGTGATAAAATTAGGATGGAACATACCAAATATACACCTTTATTAAGGAAGTAGAGTGAAGAAATAATTATGATTTATTTGATTGATTATACCTATTTCTTTTCCACAGTTATTACAGTTAAAATTCTGATATTCTCTTCTCTCTTATGTTTCTCTCTCATTTTGAATCAACTGTAATTGTGGGACAGGACATTGGCAAACCAAATTTCAAATGGAGTTAGACCAGTTGATGAAAATGCCTAAATAAAGACCTAAAAACAAGTTAGTTCACTGCATTAAGAAATTAATTGCAGATGAATGGATTAAGAATGTTATAAAAAAAAATTACTGGGACAGGTATTTAGTCAGAGGAAGTATTCACTAGCCGTGGATTGAAACCAATCAGAGGAATGGAGATGATGGTCCTACTGTATTTAGTATCGGATATGCTCAAGCAAATTGTATAGAAACACTAGGGATGGCAATAGTGCTGGTCGGAGCTGGGTATGCCCTACCCGTCGGGGATTTTCACCCGTAGGTCATGCCCGTATCCCTGCTCAAGGAAGGGCAGGGAAACCACCTCCTGTTTACATACCCTTTTCTTATTTTTAGCAATTTCTTTTTTTCTTTTTAAAGCTGCTGCTATGTTATGGCAAAAATACAGAAATTGTGGTTCCTATATCATAATGGCCTTTTTTTTTTTTTTAAAGGCCAAAGTGATATAAAGCAGCTCCTGTTTAGTGGCAAAAATTCAGTTTAAACCAAGTAACTTAGTGACCATTAATGATCCAGACATTAAATTCTGCACGAGGATTAAGGATGCAATCATTAGAATTAGTGTATACTGCTATTCCCTATCATCCAAAAAATCATGTTTTGCTGGGTGTAGCCAAGGGGTATTTCATCAGGTTTTGAGCGGTAAGCCTCTCTTTTTTTGGTGTTTGCCAGCATTTCTTTCTTTCTTTTTTTCTTTTTTCTTTTTTCTTTCTTTCTTTTTCTTTTTTTCTTTTTGCAATATAAAATGGGCTGGTTCCCGTCCCCGACCGGGTACCCGGTTAAGCAGGGAATCCCTGCCCGGTTTGGGGGGTGCCCGTGGGGATCGGGTCTATTACTTTTTCTGCCCCATCTCTAAGAAACACACGTTATTTCATATTTTGCGGCAGTAAAAGTTTTTCCATCAAAGAATCTCTCTTTGGCAAATAGTGCGTGAGCCTGAGCAAACTGATAGATGGTAAAGAATTTCCGCTCTGAGAAGATTGTGCCTCCAAGTCAAAAACTATTGCAGGTGCAAATTATCTATCTGAAGAAAATCTCTCTTATCAGTTTAAATGAGGTGGCATAATTCTATTGGCCAATAGTACAAAACAGCCAGCCAGAAAAGATGATCAATCAAAGTGAGAGAGTATTAAGGTCAATTCCAGTCTATGTATCTCATGTCCATTCTCAGCATCTCAATGCCTTCAACTATTTGTCACCCCTTTCCTCTGCATCTCTCATCCACTTTTCTGGTTGAGACTTCTTTTAAAGTCATAATCAGCCTAATGGTAATGGTTGTGAATATGATATATACTTAACTCCAACTACCAGCAGTACATTACACTCCCAATTATTTTATCTATATTTATAACTCCAACTACCTGCAGTACATTACACTCCCAATTATTTTATCTATAATTATCATTATTTGCAATCACTTGATAAACATTAAATCTTTTAGTTATTTAGAGGCATGGAAGAGAACCACCTACCCCAATTTAGACCTATAATAATTGATCTAGCATGTTCACACTCGTAGAGGTACTTTTGGTTCAAATGATAAATAAGTAAAAAATTTATAAGGACAAATTTAGCTTTTCCAAGGAGTAAAAGAGTTGGTAGCATACATAAATTGGATTTTCCATGCAATATGTAAAGTTTGTGTTTTTAAAAATTGGTGGTGATTCTGAAACTACAGATAGCTGTGATGACTTCCAAAACTGTATATGATGAAAAAAATGTGATTGGTGGAATTTTGGTCTGAGTTCTAATCTTTTATATCATGTCTCCTACTTGGGTTGATGTTGCAATCAGGTCATCTGTTTCGTTGCAAGTTGATGTCGGTTTAAAAACTATTAGTAGATACAATTATGGTGGCTTGTTTATCAGCGATGTGTTCATTTTGGATTGCAACATTTTCTCATGATATTTGAAAGGCGTCTCTTTATCTTTTGGACACTAACCTGATGTAATTTTAAATTTGTCTGTTGAGTTGCAATTGGGAAAATTTACAAGTTCCAAGTATGATACTATATTGTTAATGGTACATTTAATTATATTTATTTAGAGTTAATTGGAGTACCTTTTATAGTTTGTTCAAAAACACTATGACATAATGTGTGCAGGTTTCATTAGGAAGACCAATGAGGATTTTCCTTGTAAACAGATAAAAGTTCTTTAATGTAGTAGAGGTGAGAAACTTTTTGACTTGTACATTTCAGATTTCCTATTGAGGACTGAATCTTTGTGTTTCAAGTCTAATATTTATGTTGTTCGTTGACAATGAACTGATTGAAAGACCATCCATCTTTAAATTTATATCTTTCTATTATTAGATTTAAAATGCTAAATCGCGCAATCCAAGCATCATATGAGCTCATTGGATTTCTGGGGGATTGACAATATTTTGTGATATCTGATCATCCTGGGTACTCCATGAGTTTTGCCCACAACACCAACAGAATGGATCCAATCGGTACCCAACTTGCAAATCCGCCAAGTGACAACAGTGAGGAACAACCATGGCCAGTGAAAAATGCTATCTTGAATCCTTTTTTGTGCATAAAAGCAGGTGCCATGTTGTTATGAATTATTAAGATGTTATTAGTTAAAACAGTTAAGCTACTATTCTAATATAGGAACATAGTATTGTAGTCTAATATAGATTTTGGCCATGAGACTTTTTTTCATTGCTTAATACCACTGCTAATATAGAAAGGGGTTTGTTTTCACATACACCAGTGACCAGACTTGACTTGGTATTTCTTTGTTGAAGTTTTTTTTGAGTTGGTAGCTGATGATCCTCACTGCTTCTGGTTGAAGCCGGCATGCGCATGTAGGAACAGATGATATAATGTCCACACAAGGAACGTACTCTTCATATGTATCAGTACACCTTGTCTTAATCACTCTGTCCCCACCTTTGTATCCATTTGATATATATCCATCCCTCCCTCCATGTGCATCCTGCCTGCACTTTTAATATTTTAGGGGATACCCACTACTTTTGGGTGTCTTAGTAAAACATAGTGGAAGAGGTTTTCCCCACCCAGCATTCATGTGAATTTGGTCATGCCATCCAAGTTGTATGTCTTTCATTTTTGCTTGGAATTCTAGTGTTACATATCATGAAGATTGAATATATCAAGTGATTGCCATCAAGTTGTTTTTTCGTAGAATAAACTTGATCATAAAGAGAGATTTCTCTCTCTTTCCTTGTTGGGTCGGGGTGGGGCGGGAGTGAGGCTGGTGGTCAATTCATGGGATGCACAAAGAAGGGTGTAATTTAAGGAAGAATGAGGCATGCATATATTAAAAGTCTCACCTAATTAAATAAATAATTATATACTGATTTTATTCAACTTGACACATTGCAACTAATATGTCAGTTTTCCTGTCACCCTCTCATCTTCAACTGTTTGTACAGCCCCACCCCTCGGTTTTAAATTATTAGATTAATAAATATGGTCGGATTTCAATTTGATAAATTAGGATTGTACTA
Source organism: Fraxinus ornus (assembly GCA_903798235.1). NCBI lineage: Eukaryota > Viridiplantae > Streptophyta > Magnoliopsida > Lamiales > Oleaceae > Fraxinus > Fraxinus ornus. The sequence continues at coordinate 12,665 of CAIGRF010093791.1, forward strand.
CTCAATTTTTGCGGGTTTTAGCTCTCCAACTTTGACAATGAGTTTCGAGATCTTCAACCTATTTAAAAATATGTGAATGTGGATTAAACGTGATGGACACTAGACAATGAAATTGCAGGTGATTTTTACTTGACTTAAACTTCAAGGGTCTAATACAAGATCTAGATTCACAGGTTTTAATGTCAAAAGTAGTTAGGAAGTTTTAATCTAATTTTAGAAAAGGTTGGGTTATACTAAGTTGAATCATGCTATATGTACCAAATTTTTTTACCGAATCTTTTACTTACTACTCACAATGGAGATCACATTGTCCGAATTTTTAAATATACGTTGGCCCCTCGCATTATGTGAGAGAGAGTAATTCATTATATACAAAAAAAACACTACTTGTACAATCTCGGTTGACAACATCTCACAGGGTGGGTCCCACTATGTTTAAAAAAAATAAAAAATTAACCACCCACCCCATATATGAAAGGTACAACCGAGGACGATTATATGTACAAATGGATTAACCCTACTAAGATTTGGGTGTGAAAATATGAAATGGTTTAATATAATTTCGAGAAAAGAAATATAATAATTTAACAAATCTTGTGTAATGATCAATCAATAAAAAAATTATTGTCAAACCCTAGGGTCCAGGACTCTCCATTTTAATATGATATAATAATAAAAGGACCAAAACGATCAATTAATAAATGTTTAAAGCTTCTTTCTCTCTTTAATAAACTGAAAGAAAAGCAGCAAGCAACAGATTAGATTCACTGCTCTTTCCTTGTCGGACCAACTGTCTCTGACTGACACCACCTCTTTTTGATTTTGGAGGGTTTCAACTTTCGTAATTTAACGCTTTCAACAGGGCTACTTCTGTAATTTAAAATGTAAGCAAATCAATCACTTCCTTGTTCCTTCTCTGCCACTGCTGTCTGTCTACTGGGATATCTCAAGAATAAACTAACGAACATTCTCGTACACTAGACAAATGTTGTCTGCATTTTAGCGGCAACCCATTCATAACGCTCTCATCTTCCTATTTCCTCGCCAACCATGTCTACCAAATCCAAGTAAGTGGATATCTCATCTCAGGTTTTCTTGGGCTTTTTTGTTTTGTCTATCTATAATTGTTCTGCCCTTTTTTTCTTCTTTATGGGGTTCGAATTTTCTTTAGTTTTATGCCTTAATTCTTGATTATTTTTTTTTATGTTATTTCACTCAATCCCTAACTTTTCGATTGCAATTTCATAATATATCACGGCATTGGAAGTTTTCGTAGATATGCTTTTGATTTGTTTTGCAGACTAGTTACGATTTTCTCATTTTCATAGATCTGCTTCATCTGAAATTCCCAACCAAAAAGCATCACCAGCTACTCCTCGGGTGAGCAAGCCCAGTAGGGGAATTGCTAAATCTGAAGTTGATTCACCCTCTCCACTACAGCAAAGTTCTCGCTTTTCAGTTGATCGGTCTCCTAGATCTGTTCCTTCGAAGCCTACACCGGACCGACGGTCTCCCAAGTTCACTACACCACCTGATGTAAGTTTCTGCTATTTCTTTTATAACTTGGAATTGTATTTTCAAATTGCTGGTATGCTTTAGTTGGTGATAAGAAGCAAGAATTCAAGTGTTGGTAGCTGGATGGGAAGATATATTTGGGATTTTAGGATTCAATAGGATAACACCAGAATTAAAACCGGTCTTTTGCCTATCGATGAAATTTCCCATGAAATCAATTTACTTAGATACGATGAACATCTGAAATACTTGCCTTTTAATCTTGCATCGATTAGGCTATGTTTGATAGCCATGGTTTTCCATGGAAAATGGAATTTTTTTGGCTTGTTTGATAGTCATTTTTTGTCATGAAATTTTTTTTCCTATTTTTCTCACACGTGCTCATTTTCATGGAAATTGTGAAATTAGTTTTCCCACCATTTTGGTGGGAAAATGGAATTCCAGCCTTTTTTGTTCCAATAGCAAAAAAAAAATCAAAATGATTTTCTTGGAAATATTTTTTTTGTTTTTGTTTTTTTATTTTTTGGCAATGGAAACAAATTTTATAACCAATTGTGGAAAAAATTATCA